>WEIV01026444.1:10209-134083 GCA_013390005.1 Calyptomena viridis | reverse complement strand
CCTCCGCCAGGGGAGCCCCGGCAGCTGCCGGGGGCGGTGCACGGGGCCAGCCGGGCCCGCGGGGAGGAGGGGGCGGGCAAAGGGGCAGGGTGTTGCCCCGGGGCTGAGCGGGCTGTCCCGCACCCAAAGTCTGACCCAGCACCTTGTCGATGCTCGCTTTCATACCCTAGCCAGGGTACTGGGAGCGTTGCGATGCCGGGGATCCCGGCGAGGAGTGACTGCCCTGGGCTCTGCTGAGCCTCACACTGCCTCCAGGCAGTGCCTGGAGGGATGGGGAACCCTTTGGTCACGCAGTAAGTGGGGACTGCCCTTTTAGACCTGTAGGTGTTTACCTTCCAGGAACCTCACAGAGGGGTGCACAGGGCTGCCGCTGACAGCATCGTGCACAAGTGCTTCCAAAGGCTTGTACACCGATAGCCGGAGGTAGTGCGGTGTGTGTAAACAACTCTGTACACTCATGTAGGCAGAGTGTTTTTGTAGATCTCATGGGTTCCTGTGCCCCAGCATGGGATGGGGACGGCAACTCCAGTGGCACATGGGGCAAACAAACATGACAGAAAGCATGCTGAGGGACACAGAGAGCCACCTACAAAAGCAGAGTCTCTCTCACACATGTACACACTCAGACACTCACCAGAACAAACAGCACTGCACATCTCTCTATGTGGGATCGGGGCTGTGACTTGGAGGCAGATGCAGCGGTCGATGCCCCAGAAGGCAGACATGCACAGGGGAAGTCATGTTTAGTCAAGGCATGCATGAAGATGTGCAAAGCCTTGTTACTGCACACGGTAACTTAGAGGAGTAGACGAGATGTGGCCCCATACAATAATACCAAAGTGTTCAAGCAGGAAGACTGTATCATTGTCTCATTGTCTGTGTATCATTGAACAGAAATCCGTTCACGAGACTTGATGTTGCTCATAGGTGACAAACCGGAAGGTGACAAATTTAAGCTCTTTGGAGTTTTTGCCTTCCTTCAGAAAATGTCAGCTTTTGGGGCCAGCACTTGAAAGCTGCCAACTTACAGTTCACACCATTTGACCATCACACCATTTGACCATAACTCCCTTATTCTGTTTGTGGGAACAGTTTCTGGCTGTGTGTCCTCTCGGACACTGCTGCTGCAGCTGTGTCAACAGGCAACCTGAAGAGGGGGTGGGCAGGGAAGGAAGAGAAGAGGGGAAACAGCCCCAAGCCTGATTTTCCCTTCACTCATATCCTTCTGATGACCAGACTGAGCCTTGGGGATGCAAGCAGGCGGGACGGGCACACAGGAAGGGAAGGGTCTGGCCAGCTGTGTGCACAGCTGGATGGTAAGCTAAGGTGGGGTACAGAACTCTCTCACTGCTTCTCTCTCTCCTCAGCCATCCTGTTTTATGGAACTGCGGGCCAGATCCAGTCCAGCTCCGCTTTTGCCTCCTGGCTATGCTGCTGGTCCCAGCGTGGAGAGACCCTCGGCAGCCTCACGGAGCCTGAGCACCCAGGCAACAGTGGCGACAGCCCCCCTGTGCACCCCGGCTGACTACTATGGCTGTGTACTGCTATGCACTCAATAGCTTGGTGATGATGAATAGCAACAGCGAGGTGAAAAGCGGCAGGAGCAAGACGCCTCCTCCTCCCGGACAAGTGCTGCCCCGGGGTCCGGAGACACCCGGCAGCTGCCACTCGCTCCCTGTCTTCAGCCCGGCTCCCGTGCCGCCCCGCTCCCCGCGCTGTGGTCCCGCTTTCCTCTTTCCACCACTTGAGGAGCCCCTGCGGCAGCCAGGCAGCCCTGGGGGGCGTCGGGGCAGCCGAGGCGAAGAGGGGCAGCCAGGACCCGCCATGGCACGGCAACTTCAACGGGAGCTGCACAATGTCCAGGTGAACCAGAAAGTGGGGCTCTTCGAGGCACACATCCAGGCACACAGCTCTGCTGCCCAGCCACCACGGAGCCCCCAGCCATCCCGGCCCCGGCCCACCAGCCCCACGACGCCAGTGGTGAGATTTGGAATTGGACCCAGGCTGCGAGCCCACGGGGAGAGTGAGGCCCCCGATGCTGGTGGGGTGCAGGTTTGTCTGAGTACTGCAGAGCCCTCTGGGAGGTCAGTGATGATGGTGGTCCCAGCTGTGGAGCTGGCAGAGAGCAGCAGCCCCCTAGAGCAGTCAGGGCCTGCACTACAGCAAGGGGAGGTGGTGGTGGCCCCCACAGAACTTAAGGGCCAGTGCCCAGCCATTGGCGGAAGCATCCCCGCCGTCATTGTCACGGACCTGGGGGGCCCGGAGGAGGAGGCAGGCGCCGTGCCCCCCGGCAGCCTGCCTGTCCGGAAGCTGTCATCATCCTCAGCATCTTCCACTGGCTTCTCCTCATCCTGGGAGGAGTCCGAGGAGGACATCTCCAGTGACCCCGAGCGCACCCTGGACCAGAACCCGGCCTTCCTGCAGACCCTGGACCAGCAGAAGCCCCGAGTGGTGAGTCCTGCACCAGCCCTGGGGAGGGAGGTTGAGGGCTGGCAGCATCCCCACTCCAAGGCACAGCTGTAGCGGGAGGGCAGAGGTCTGTCACAGCAGAGGTCTGCAGAGAAACTTTCCATTTGCTCAGCAGTGCTTTCTTTCCTTCACGTGAAAAGCTTTCAGACTTGGAACAGGGCTCCTTAGTCAGAAAATACCCTGCTCTCAGAAGAGAGTAGTGGTACCTTTCCCATTGTGCACGGCCCTTGCAGAGCTTCCCTGGTGCTGCAAGCTGCCTGCTGGCATGCTTAAAATGCATCCAGGGACTGCAGCCTTCAGCTGACATGTGGTTACAAGCTTCAGCTTTTCCTCAGCACTGCTTCCCTGCTTGCTGGAGGTTTCCCATGATTTCCATGAGCCTAAGGGAGAATTTATTTCCTTCTTGGAGTCAAAACTGTGTAGGCCAACTGTCTGTTGAAACTTATACTGGTGCCCATCACCATAGCATCTGTGTGTCTTTCACATGGAAGCAAAAATCTCTAGAATTTCTGGTAATTCCTCTTTTGAATAAAACTTCATGCTTGTGGGTATCTTATATTTTAGGTAAGCATATTTTTATTAGGTATTTATATTAAGTACATTTGTTTCAGGATCTTTGTTGTGGAGCTGGTTGTGAGGCTTCAGGCAAGAGAAAGCATTAGTCTATTACCCTTAGAGCAGAAAGGTCTCCTCAGAGATGAGAGCTTTGAGACATTCTCCACAGGCATGAGACAGTCATGGGATTTGTTGTGTCACTAGGGGAGTTTATTCCATGTGTGAATGCTCCACACACAGTGTGTTTTGCTCTGAGCTGTCACACCATTTATCCAAAGGGCTTTGAACCACTTTACTTCAGGGCAGGGCACCCATCACGAGTTTCTCCAACCAGCACGTGGTCTCTCCCGTCCTCCAGCTCTAAGATATTACACTGGTTTGAGCCCAGCACCAGAGCCTCACACTGACAAAACCCTGAAACATGAAGAGCAACCCAGTGGCTCCTTGTTTTATGGAGTTTGATAAAGACCCATCAACTTTCAGTGATGTGGTTCACTATATTTAACTTCCTGTAGACACACAGTAGTGGAACTGTTCCTAAGCTCTATGACACAAGGAAAACTGGTGCAGGTAAACATTTAAGTGAAGGTATCAAACTTGGAAGAACTGAGGCTGTGGTTTGTAAAACACTCAGTGGGCTGAAATAAGTCTTTTGTACTCATTTTGTACCATTCCAAGAATTCAGACTTGGTTTTGCTCAGGTTAGAGCAGCGGTTGAATAAAAGCACAGTTAATGAAGTTATGAGTCTGTGGCTCATCGTGTTTGCAGACAGATTTGTATTTTGGGGCTCTCAACTGATTAATCAGCTTGCTCCCTTTGGGAGCTGCTACAATCCTTCTGCTGATTAAATTCTGCTAGTTTTGTATGCATGAGCTGTAGTAATCTCTGCTCCATTCTCTGTACTAATGACTGTTCCTAGTGCCAGATCCCACTGATTTGCTGCTGAAAACAGTTCATTGATGGGCAGAAGCATGTCTGATGCTCTTGTGGAAAACTTCCTGGAGCCTCAAGCTGACTCTGCACTACCTCCTGCGGCCCCCAGTGAGCTCAGCCAGGCCGGTGGCTCTGCAGTGAACAGGCAAGGCTCGTTTGTATTGCCTAAAGGCCTGGATCAGAGCGAGCTCAGATCAGGTCTAAGATCAGAGTAACTCTGCTGGGCTCAGTGGGACTACTCAAGCTAAACGAGATGAAGATCTGGTCCAAAACGTGTCAGGGTCCTGAGGAGGTGCACTTGACTTTGTTTCAATGCTGGAGTCATCTCAGCAGGAGCGGCTGGGCTAATTTACAGTGATACTTTTCCACTGGGCTTCACAGGTCCCGTGCAGGGCTGATCACTGACTTTGGCAGGTTATAGTCAAATTCTCAGCAGGATTGTGTGCAAATGCCCAGTAATTCAAAGCTGATTCATATAAATAATACCTAACTTTGTCTACTCACTGGCAATATCTTGTAAATCCATGATGACAGCAGAAGGCAGCTACTGAAGCAGTGTCAGGTTGCACACTCATTTGTTTTCATGAACTCACTATTTCCTTTTAACGACACACATGGTCTGGAAATGAGTTGTGTAATAAGGGACAATGTATGAGAAGCTCTCTCCACCAGTTGTGCTTTTCTGTCAAATCTTGGGAGACCTCTGGGTTGGATAGATAAATGCTGGGCAGGCAGAGAGCCCTGCCTGTCTGCACTGGGTGCTTCTGGCACAAGGGAGGGCTGTTATTGCTGAACCAGCAACAGAAAAGCAGTTCTGGCTGCAAATGCAGTATGTGCTGCACATCTTACATAGGATGTTTGCAGGTTTGATAAACAGCAGTCCTGCTTCTGCCCTTCCTTTCTGGAGGTTGTCTGGTTTAGCAGATCTGTTAGGGATGTCCAGCTCTTCTTCTGACATCCTGGGGAAATGGGCAGATCCCTCTGTCCAGCATGGATTCATCCTCCTTTTGTACTGCAGGTAGGAAACTTCATTTGTGTTCAAGCCTGAAAATTGGCCAGTAAGAAAATGACGTTGCCTAGTGAAAAGGAAGGAGGTATTGTGGCCACATTTTTGGACACCATGACCTGGAGCAGCTCCCTGCCTGACACAGGCTCTGCCTCTATTTACTGGAAGTTTGCTCAGTGCTTTGCCTGTCCCTGGAGCACTCTGGTGCTCAGTGAGCTGCACACCACTGGGGAACAGTGACCCAGCTGTGATGGTTGCAGACTTGTGAAGTGCAGTGACATTAAGAGCAATGTGACGTTTTGCTGTTGTCTAATTGCAAGTTCACTTAAGGTCTGAGTAAACTTCCACGTAAGGGCTTTTGCAGTTGTGGCTTTCCTTGGGCTGTGGGCTGCTGCAAGAGAAACCCCACGCTTGTTTATTGATGCTTACAAGGTTTCAAATACACTTGAGTGTTTACACTTCTCGGGCTGTGTGGGAGGGATGGGCTGTCAAGGCGGCATGTTGGGTTGGGGACACTGTGGTTTGGGAATGCTGCAGGGCAGCGCTTGCTGCACACCCCCTGTGACATCAACACAGGCAGTTTGGGGAAGGAATGGGTGCCTTTGCTCACCTACCACCCAAGCCAGGAGGATACAGCAGCTGTTGGAAAGTGTCTGTCTCCATCACGATATGTCTCATGCTGAGGGAGGATTTCTCTCCTCATGGCTGATCAAACAGGTTGGGTGTGTTGGGGAGTGAGAAGGTGCTCCTTGTCCCGGGGTACAGGTAGCCCAAGATGGCAGCCTAACTCCTAAGGGGATCTCACACCCAAAATAAGACACATTCTAGCTGTGACTCCCTCTGACTTCTTGACTGGAAAAATACCGGTGCATGAGTTTTGCTGTTCCTGGGGAACTGTTGGCTCTTCCCAAAAGAGAGCTGATAAACCAGGGAGTACTCAGCAGCAGGAGACTTGTCACAGTCTAGGAAACTGGCTTCACCCCTTAAGGGAATGATATTCTAATGCTGGTCATTAGTGAGTCTCATTACTGACCTAAATTCCCTAGTTTGTCAACTCCCTGGCAACTAGAGACAAAGCGGCAGACAAGGGGGGGAAAGGCAGAAATTGTGCAAGCATGTACTATAGAAAAATGACATGTCAAGGGGAAAAAAGCCTTCCTGGAAAAACAGTGCAAGACACTGCAGTTGTCCTCTTCCTGGCTTTCCCACAGCCACTGTGGAAACACGAGGATGTACAGCAGAATAGTAATCAAGTGACTTCGTACATTGTGAAACCTCTACTTCTTTCAGCAGGCAGAGCAGCTTGCTTAGAATAAGAGGCTTCCATTAACTTGTTGAAAATGGCAAGAACTTTTGGAAAGAGCTAATGGCATTGCTGCTGACAGGCGATTTTTGTAATTGTTTATTTGCTTGACTCACAATGGCTATAACACAGTTCTGTAAGGAGCCAAGTTTAGATAGGGTTAGTGTCAGCCAAGGGCCTGTGTGACCCTTGCTGATTTCTCTTTGAGATATTCCAAGGCATAAGCTGAGAACAGCACTCCTGATTTGTTCCTACAAAAATCAATCAAATTAAATATGCTTTCATTCCCTTTCCTTGCTGTCACTGTGATCACAAAGTCTCAGTGAAACAGAAACTATAGCCACATGGCTATGGTGATGCATGGAAGCCCTGTGAATATGTATCCATATGCTGACTGTGTTTATGTGTTTTACTCCTTCCTCCCACTGTGTTTGTCTTGAATGCTCCTAAGCTTATGAGCTTGTGAGTAGTATCACTGATTTAGTATCAATAGAATGTCTAGGGCCCTGTTAGCTTGCTCAGAAGAGTGACTGTTCCTCTAGTAATGTGCCTCATGGATCAGGGAAGGTGCTTAGCACACCTGGTAATCTCCCAAAGGATGGAGTCTCTTTCAGCCCTGTGGGAATACTAGGACAAAGAGGAGAATGAGGTGTAGAGCTCTGTGTTTCCACTCTTAGAACAGAATGGTGTATTTTGTCTGCTGGGATGAGCTGAGGACCCTCTGGTGCTCAGCGGAGCGGGAAGATCTTCAGACTCTTTGTGGATGGAGGCTGTGCACTCCAGGTGTTCAAAAGCATCACTCTATTCAGTAGCTTATCTTCTGCCTACTCACGTGGCCTTCTTAGGGAATAAGCAGCTTTCTTATGGGCTCCCACCCACAGAGTCTAAGTGAAGATGCAGCTATAACCCAATGAGAGACATATGGTGCTACTTCAAGACCATTTTCATCAGCACTTTTAAGATCATTGGGAAGGGTTTCTTCTCTGTGCACATTCTCTGTGACTGACAGGGCAGGAATTACATGGCACATAGCAGATCCTTTTCATTGAGGGACTTACTTGCTAGCACAACTGCTGTCTCTTGCATATTTTGTTTCTCAAACAACTTCACACTGAAAGCATTCCTAAAAAGTTGGAAAAAAAAAAAAAGCACATTTCTGAGGTGAAGTGGGATCAAACATTAGGCCCATAAAACTTAGGGTCCCCAGCTCTGGAAACAGTCAGGTTACCTCTTCTTCTGTTGGGAATTACAGGATGTCAGGAGCTTGGCTGGTTGGACCTTTCGGGTGTTAAGCTGAATGTCCACAGAGTGAATGTCATGGATCAGCAGAAATTTTAGGGTTTTGTCTTTATGTTTTTAGAGGCTTGCAATGACAAAACCCAGAGTGTAGTCAGCACCTGTCTCATGTTTTCTGTATTATTTCTATAATGTCTTAGGACAGATTTGCATGTGAAGAAAATATTAGCGCAGCAAGCCACTGCTGAGCTAATGTTTTCTTTATGTGTGATTCTGTTCAAGCTCAAATAATGAAGAGAAATAATGGCATCTATGTATGATTTAAGTGTTGCTTCAGCTAAGATTAGCCTTCTGTAATGGTTAGAGATTATTTTGTTTATATCAGTAGGTAGATTTATGCAGTAAATTTGACCTGCTTTCTTCCAATGAAGCCCAGCCAAGCTTTCTAAGAAAGATACGTTAACATTTAACAGACAGTGAAAATTAAATGTTAACATTTTTAAATCACTGACTAACTTCGCAGCCTAATCCCTGTTGTCAAATGTGACTTTTTGGGGAATGTGGGCTTCCACACTTGCTGGGTCACTTGAAATGTCTCTTTTATGGCATTCATTTTGCTTAGCCTTGTTGGATGTCTCCTCAAGATAAGTCTTCTCTTAAGGTACCTTTCTTCTCTGTTGACTCTGATGGGATCTTGAGGACTAGCCTAAGAGTGTGCTTAAGACAGAAGAATCTGTTTCTAAAGTACTCATGAATGTCTTCTGTAGATTTGTTGGAATTTCATTCTTATTCATACACATAAAAGCCAGGTCATGCATAGCTGCAATGGCTGCAGGAAGCTGCTCCAGTCTGAGGTCTACCAGTCTCAAAAGCAAGTGCCTCTGATTTGGCTTTTAAGTCAGTGTTTAAGCAGCAAAATATGATCTGTCGTATAACAGAAATGATCACCCAGCAGTGCCTTTCAGCGTGAGCTGGTGTGAATATGTCCAGAAGCTCAGGGTCTCCAGCTGCAAGTTTCAGTCTGGGTGTGTATACTGTGAACATGCTCAGAATTGGTGGAAGCTTTTGGAAAACAGACTGCAGCTTCTTCTGTCCCAGCCATGGTGGGCGTTCACCACCACAGAGCTGCTGTCATGGCTGTGTGCCTGTGGAGATCCTCACTGCCATAGTCAGCCATGGGTTGTATTTACTGAGTGCTCGTGGTTTCTGACCTTAGTTTCTCAGAGATAGGCAATACAGGAGTCTGAAGCTGCTGCACACTGCTAAGACCCATATTAGCCTTTTCCTTCTCACAATATTTATTTCAATGTTTTCATACCTTTCAGCCATGAAAAGAAAGAAGTGTTTTTTCATAGTGAAGAACATTCTTTTCATTAATGACATAGGAAAAGAGACAACCTAGTAAAAGGAATTCAGTTCTTCCTTTCAGATATAAAATTTATTTCCAGTCAAAACACAAGGATTGCTTTTGGAAGGAGAACTACAGGGTAAAACATCAAGTGCTTAGCACTTACAACTTCTTGTAAGTAGTACAGTATATTATCTGATCAGTGCTACACAACAGGAACTTCATTAGCATTCAGCACTGTTGTGGTTTTAAGTAATAGTAAAGCATCCCTTATCTCTGTGAAAGACATATATGGCCTATGGGGGACTTGCCAAAAGACATTTTGATGAGTTTGATTTAAAGGACAGGATCAGGTTGTCTCTTCACTGTTTGCCTCGCACATTTGATTTGCAGAGAGGTGGGCACCTGCAGTTGCTGAGGTGTGGACCTTGCTGAACTGATGTGAATTTTGCCCAGGGTTTAATCCTTGATTTATGGGCTTTCATCCTTGAGTTAAAGTCTTGTACTTGGGGTCTTGGACAATAGGGTTCCTGGACTGTGTGGAGAAGAAAGAGGTCTCATGAGGCCTGCAGTCTTCACTGTCACAAAACTCCCATCAGCCTGAATGAAGACCAGTATATTAACACCAGGAATAACCAGCACAACATCTTGGTAGGCAATGGCAGGGAGCGGGTACAACTCTTTCCTCCCACCCTGTAAGTGTTTGCAGAAGGGGCAGTTTAGCAAGGGCTAAGCAATGGCAGCACCTACCTTCAGCATCACCTCCTCCTCCTCCCCCTTCGCTTCCTGTCCCTTTGCCCTTGCTTGGGCAATTCATCTGCAGCAAGATAGAATCAAAGAACCCTCTTCCTTCGCTAAACAATTCGTTCCTTTTGTTAGGGTCAGATAAAATGCTGATAAAAGCTGTAGTAGCTCCGCTGAAGCCAGCAGGAGCATGCTGCAGGTTTGGGTCTTGGTCGTTTTTTGCCTTGCTCTCTATATCGCCTTTTTCGCCTCTATGTATCCAGTTACATCTTGTGGTAAATCCAGTGTTAAACTGAATTAATGAACAGAGACACGGTCCCCAAGGAGGGTTTGCCTCTTGATAGGTACAGTGCTTCAGAGCCTTTGAAGACAGGAGTTTTATAAATGGAATGATCTGCAGGGTGGCTTTTTGGAAGTTTAGAGTTGGGTGGGTTTTTCTCTCATTTCTTGCTAAACAGTCTCCAATCCCTGCTGCTTGGGAAAAGAGCAGTAGGCAAGGCTGGCCTTCAGCTCACCACTGAGCCTTGCTCATTGCAGATGTACTTTAAGCAGGCTTTTTGGGAAGGCGTAGGAATAGCTTTTATCCCATTGAGCTAAACACGTTCAAAACATTTTCGGTAAATGGGTACTTAAGTACAACCCCCTCCGAAGAGAGGAGACCAGAAGGCCAGGGAGGGGCAGGAGTGAGGGGGAGGTGAGCAGGCTCCTTCTCACCGTGTGGACCATAGGAATTGTTCTGCTGGCAGCCACAAGCCCCATTAGATATCCAGGGGCATCCTCCCACTGCAAGCAAGGTACAGAGCAGCTGGGGGAGAATTAGCAACGTGTACAAATGTAATATGGTTTCTATTATGGGTAATATATATTTAACACTCTGCAGGGACCATTTAAACCTGCATCTGTAGGAAGAGGAAAAAAGTCAGGTTTGCTTTTTTGGCAGACTGCAGATCAGAGAATCCAATCTGTAATCTCTCTTGGTATGTTTTATGTGGGTGGGTTTTGTTAAACTACAGGCAAAGTTATTGCACCCCTAGGCTACTCACATTAAATGTTTCTCCAATTTTAGCAACATTCTTTCCAGGCTCAGCTACATTTGTTTTTGTCTTCTCTATGGCAATTGATGAGCTAAGTCTAAAATGTATAACTCCACAGAATCTCCTGTTATATATTTCTTCCACAGCTGTATCGGGACAGTATAATCCAATGACTTGTTCTAATGCCTGATGCTTTCTTTAATACATTCCAGATTAAAGGAGTCAGCAAAGTTTACATATCGAAAGTAATAAATTTAAACAATAATAATGGCAAATCCCAAACCATGATTATTTCTTGAACATGTTGGGTTTTTTTTCTTCCTATCTTCTTTGGTCTGGCTAAAGTCTGTTTTTAGGAAACTCAACAGGACAGATAAAAGATGATGAGACAAACAACTTAATCCCTTAATAATGTCAAGTGGAAAATCCAACAACAGACTGGCAAGAAACTTAAATAACAACTGCAAAGTGACCCTTACTGAGGACTAAAGAACAAGTTTAAAGGGCTGAGTTTGGGATATAATTAGAGATGAGCATGAATCAGTGCCCACAAGCCCTAATATTTCTTTGAACTCTGAAATGGAGCCAAATTCCCTTTTTTCATCTATGACTGTGTAGTAGCATCAGCTTAGCTCCATTGAGGCCAGTTCAGCTTCACCTTGTACCTCATGCTGCCCTCAGTACTCACACAAAGTGACCATGGAAGGCCCCAGGGTAGTATTCCTACCTCTGGGTGCTGTTTCAGATGGAGTGTGGGATAACAGCAAGTGTGCACAGCCCAGCTATGTGCTTGTCATGGCAGCAGGAGGAAAACAGGTGGACACTGCCTCTGAGTGGAAGGAGAAGAGATGAGAACTGCCACTCTGGCCTCAGAGTCCCAGTATCTCATCCTGCTCTTGCCAGGGAGTGGCACACAGCTTCACCCCTGGGCAACAACCCTAAGCAGTCTTGGGCTGCTGTTAATAGATACACCTTGGAAGCAAGGCATGTGGTCACAGCAGTAGGAGGCACTTGGAATTGTAATTGCCAAGCAGCTTCAGAAAGAGCACGTTAATTATTATCTCTCTCCTCAGAGCCATATTTATTGAGAGCTGACAACCCTTCACCCTGGGGTTTCCTGATAGGAATGTCTTACTGGGGTGGAGACTAGGGTGGCCAGAAAGGAAACAAAAGAAAGAGATTTCAGAACCATGTCTTATCTCTAGCCACCTGAATTACTGTTGTATTTTAAATAAATATGTGAAAAATAATAAATTGAAAAAGCCTTGACAAGTGTACTCTTCCAGCTCCATTGTTTTAACCTTTTCCTAGGAATTTGTGTATAAAATGTCCTCAATTTAGTTTATCTCTCTGCTTAACAAATCCTGTGTCTCCCTTCCGTACTTTTAGCAAAGTGGGAACTAACCTTGATCTTTTCGCCAAGCGAACAGAATTGCCTCATCGGATGTCACATTCCCACCTTCACACAAAAACAGTGCATGTCACAGTTTTGGAGCAAGATGTACTATCACTGAAAAAAAAGCTCATACAATTCAAGATGAACTTTTGGAAAAGCAGCTCCAAACTGACCAGACTCTCCCTCAGAGGAAGGAGCAACTGATGTTGTTCAGCTCTCATTGAAGCCACCTTGCACAAAACAAATGGTCTGAAGCCAGGACTGTAGCTCAGCTCCTCCACAGCCCTCATCCATGTTTCATCTCAAGGAGAAAAGAGTTGGCGTCTCTTCTCAGGTCTCTGTTTTATCATGTTACCTTGTGTTTTGCTGGAATGGGTTTTTTGAGCCAAGGAGAGCAGTGTAGGAGTCCAGGTGGTCACAAGTGACTGTAATGTTCACCAGATGCTAGGCTGGTAATGAGAGGGAAATGCAGAGGTAGCATGATGCCACCTTGTCTGTTACTGTCTGTTCCTCTATTGTACATCCTAACCAGCTCTGGTATTTGTTTTTTGATCTTTTGAGCAGTTCCAGATCCCAGGTTTGTTCTTGTGGCTGGGAACCCTTCCCAGAAGGGAAAAAGCTCAGGAGAGCCTGTTTAATATAGGCTGATCTCATGCTTAAGCATATGCAGGAGTTGACCTTTCAGCACTGAAATAAGAAGTGATGGGAATAGAATAAATCAGTCTTGAAAGAAAAGCCAAGTAGCTTAGAGTTGCATCTTAGGAGAAGGAGACAAGGTAGGTGGCTGAGAGAACCTCAGAGGAGCCAAATAACAGATTTCAAAGGTGATTTTTCAGCAATGGTTTTGGTGGATCTTTGCAGAGCAAGCCTGCAGAGCAAAAGCTATTGAGTGGTGAAGTTGGGATATGAGGTGATGAGCCCTGAAGGCAAATTTTAGTCAGGTGGATAGACTGGGAACACTCTGTTAGAGATGTTATCCTGAAAAAATCTGCAAGACATACAGATAGGTTGGATGTGAGGACTGAAAGAGATCCAAGTTTTCCACTTGCTAAAAGTTTCAGGGTAGGAGCAAAACACTCACAAATGAGAGCAGTAACATTTACACTTGCACTGCAAAGGCATAAATTGCTCAATGAATTGCAGGCTGCAAAGAATTAAGCCCTCTATATTGCATTGCTGTGTTTTGATTGATTCCAGAGCCAAAATTTCTATAACCTTGTATAGGAGACAGCTCTAAGCACCTATAATACACCCCTTTAACTTTCAGGGGCCTGACTTTGCAAGATTTTTCCAAGAGAACCACTCTTGAAGCACTCCCCTCATATCTGGAAGCCACAGCCTGATGAGGAACTCCCTCTGCATGGTGGCCTCTGCCAGAGCCTGACTCCCTGTTCAGTCTCAAGAGAGGATGGCTCAGGGCTTTTTCAGGGCAGCCACAGTGGAGGATTGGGCTGCTCTGTACCACAGAGCCCTTCGCTGCCTGGAGGGATGCTGAGGTTTGCCCTCCTGGCCCACTCTTCCTCTGCATCATCTGTGCTGTGCCCCCAAGGCAGTCAGACTCTCAGACCCGTCCAGACAAACTCTGGCAGAACAGGAGATTGTAGGAGCTGGCTGGATCTGCAAGAACAGTTTTTTGGCGGAGACTAGATTTTTCAGCAAATGTCAAGGGAGAGGGGGAGTCAAAATGATTCACAAATTCAAACACATTTTCTGAATAGTTCTGGCCTAGAAAAAATACAGAGGTGGGGGAAGAGGGAGGGATGTTAAAAATAGCAATGCGTGTCATTCTAACACTTTCAGAATGAACTGTTTCATTTTGGGAATGGTTTGTTTATGTTTTGCAAGCATTTGAAATGTAGATTTGATTCAAAATAGCATTTTTCTCTCAAAAGTTGACCTCACTGCTAAAACACATTGAAAGAAGACAAAAGGGGTTTTTTAGGACTTACATAACCTGAAATGGAACACCTCCTTTTGCTTTGGCTCCAGCTGAGACATTTCAGAGTTTTCCTTTCACAGCCCCATGATTTTAACTGTGTTCAGCCCAACCTGATTATCTCCTCTCCCCCAGTTTTTTGGTTGAACTGCCCAGCTCCCATGCTGGCCAACCTTAAGGTCTAATGCCATGGGGCAAGGACTGTAGTTTAATCTGAGGTCAACCACACATTGCTGTGATTCAAACTGAAACCTGTGGTATCAAATGAATAAGAGCCGTAGGTTTTTTAGATAACTGGCATCTTCTCCGGAAGATGCGATGTCGAACCTCATTTAGAAAAATAATCCAAACTCCTGAGGCTCTGAAATCTGATCTAGAAATCTTCAGAGAAGCCAGAGTTTGCAGACAGCTGAATGACAGACTTTCACTCCTGACACTCACACTGGTCTCATTCAACTGATTCATTAAAGGAAAAGGAGCAAGCAGCCATTAATTACTTTGCTGTAGCCAAAACATGCCATGGTTTCCTGGGGTAGAGGGGAAAGAACACGTGTGTTTGCTGTAAGATGAGCCATAGTCGAGTTTACTGTTCCCCCCTGTGTTTTCTGCCTGGCTGGGATACATTGTGCCATTTCCTCAGCTGAAGTCCATCGCTTGGTGACTGAGTGGAGCCTCCTTTGTTGAAATTTATCTTGACTGTCTCCTGAACCCTTGGGAGAGTTCATGCAAAAAAGAGGGAGGAAAAAAGATGCTGTGCTGTGGGATGGCAAACCTTTTAACATCAGCCCTCTTTGGGCAGGGGCCATAGGAGAGACCTTTTCCATTCATGTGAGGATCCTGAGTTTTATCTTGCATAGGCAGGTTTGAAAGCGTTTTTCTGTCCCTCTGTAATTTTAGTGTTACTGAAGGATGGATCTCATGGTGCAGACAGGATATGGATGTTTTCATCATAGAGGTGTGGAGAGGTGAGAGGTTGGCAGTGATCGAGCATCAAAGTGGGTTGTCCTCCCTGCTGATCTGGGATGGCTCTGCCACTTTCTGTGATGGCTCTGGATCCCCCAGCAGTGGGGAGGACAAGGATTAGTGCCTGCAGAGGGACGAGGAATCAAGGGCAGCGTGTGTGTGTCAGCTATGTAGTTCCTTCAACCATGCATTTACTGTTCAAGCGCTGCCAACTCAAGCTCTCCCCAAAACAATGAGGACTGCATTAAAAACAATCAAATTTTTCAGAGTTTTTTTGGAAGTGCTGTGATTATATGATTGCCTTCCTGGTTTCTATGCCCTTGACTCACACTCAGGTCAATTTTTCAGTCTATTCTCTGCAAGCCAGAAGGCTAGAAATGGACTTTCTTTTTAAAAATGAAAGCTCAGAGTCTCAGCCACCTGACTGCAAGACCTGGAGGCTGTGAGAACAATGCAGAGCTCATGCTATAACTGCAGGAGCGGGCAAACTGTTGAAATAGCTGCTTCTCTCAGTTGGGAATTGGGCTGAATGGAAAGAAGGGCCAGAAGGGCAGAGTATGTAAGCTGATTTGGCTTTTCTGTGACAATCGGAGAACTCCAGCTCTCCTTTCCCACCCCAGCTGAAACAAAAAGCCCATACACAACTAAAGCAAAATCTGCCTTCCTGTTTGTACATGTGTCATGAGGCCTGGGAGAGCAGGTGGCATTCAACTCTTGCATCCCTACCAAAATTCAAAGTCCTCTCCTGGCTGAGGAGGTAGGGGTGCAGATAGAGATACAGGCAGTCACTGAGAGTAAGGACCTTATCAACTGCACAAGAAGGCTCACGCTGCTTCCTTATTGATAGTTTATATAAAACACATTTTGAACCCTGATCACTTTTTCTACAGGTAAAGGTGATTCACATATCCTTGACACAAGCAGCTAGCAGGAGATGGGAGAACAGCTTCGGTTATGTTAACCTTAAAGTGGGAAGGCAGTGATTTTCCAACTAAACAACTGCATTTGGATAACAATCTATGGAAGGTTGTATACATCTTTCCACAAGGAATCTTAGGCTCTGATAGTGCTTAGAAAATACCAAGCAGGATTGTTGAACCATCCCAAACCACGTTGTCATTGAATGGTGCAGAGATGCTGTGTGAAGTGGTGCCAAGCATTCTCTAGCAGCTCTAAGGGTATTTGGATTTCAGTTTACTTTTATCAGATACGCTGACTTGTTGCCCAGTTTGCCTCTTGAATTAAGACACTGCAGTGTTCACTTTTCTCCTTTCCAGCTGATAGGCCTGTATCTTTGCTTGCCATGGGGGAGGAAGACAAGTATAATCTTTTCATTGTGTCTTTAGAGCTATTACATGTTTAAAGGGAATTAATTCCCAAAGCACAGGCATGGATGTTGGGTGTGCCCTATTCCAGCTGGTGGGCTGCACACTGTTCTCAGGTGCTCCACCTGCAGGGTTGAGTTCAGCGAAATCACACCAGGAGTGCAGTTTTGAAGGTTGCAGACAACATGCAGATGGTCTCCTGGAGAGCAGCTGCCTTTGGAAAACCAGCTAGAACTACTGATGGCGTAACAAACAGAATTAGAATATTTCCAGGATATGAAATTAAGGGAGGAAGGCAACTTTGCTGGGTATTGTCAGAAAACAGAGATTTGCATAACAGCAACATTTTCCATATACTGCGCAATTAAGTTACTTGCTTGGAAATTAAATTGCAAGTCAGTTTAGACAGCGTGGCCAGCTGTAACATAGCACACATTGCAACACACATACTGAATGTTATTACTTGGTGTCAGTGTTTATTGAAGCGAGTGGGGATTTGAGAAACAAGCTCTGGCGCAGGAAACACTAACAATGTGATGGCACTTAAGGTCTGTAAAGCAGCGCAACTAGCATAAGAACTTTGGGGAATAAATTCTCCAAAGACAGAATACTTTGGAAAATACCTGCTAATCTCTTTAAACACATTAATTTTCATATTGGGTAATGATAAGCCACAGATTTCACCACTAATCACAAAAATATTCTGTGGTTTTTGGAAAAGCAAAGGAGACTCCAGGTGTGGCTGATTTTGCAGTGGCAACTCCAGCTAATCTCAGTGGAAACAGTTTATTTGCTGCTGTCTGCTGGTCCCTTGCTGTCTTCTTTTGCTACTGCAGGAACCAGGGCCAGCAAAAACTGCTTATTGACTCCTTGAACTACTCTCCCTTCATCTTTATCGAGGAGAATCAACACTCTAGAATATTGCTTTATTTTGGTTGCAAGACTGGAATGCAGCTGAGCAAAATCAAATCTGTTGTAGCTCTGTTGGTTCTGGTGGGCTTGCACGAGGGATAAATTGGATCCAGAGTAAAAATAACATGAAACACGGATGGGCTGGGTTAGTGCATTGTTTACATAAATGGCTAGATCGTGGAGAGCTGCCTGCATTGCAAAATCCCCCTCCCAGCTGGCTCCTTCAAGGAATCTGAAATTGCAGTGAGGGCAGACCAGCAAGAAAATGTGGTACGATGACTGAGTTTCCCCTCTCTTCCTACAGCAAGTCTCTTGGGCTCAGAGTTGAGGACTGTGTTGGCAGTGGTGCACGGGCTCAGCTCACCAACTGTGCTGAACTGGCATCTCAGGGAGCAGGATAGGTCAGATTGCTGTGCCCTCTGATGGCAGTAAAGTTATAAATACCTTTTTGGAACAAAAATAGGAACCATTCACCAGAGCTATTTCTGATGACCTCAAAATAAAGTTGATTTTTTTGGTTTTTTGGTTGGTTTTTTTTGTTTGTTTGTTTTCTCTCTGTTTCTTAAGGCTGCTGAGCTCTCCAGCAGAACAGGAAGTAGGCTGAGGAGCTGTTTGAGTAACCAGAGTCATCAGATCAATGGAAAAAGTGGTTTGAGTACATTCTGTGAAAGTGCAGTCAACAATTTTGAAATTACTGCAGTTTCTCTTCTAGATTATGGCTGTTGTTCATGCCAAGGGGACTAAGTCTACCACTGCTGTGTCTGTAAGCAAACAGAGCATTTCTTTTTGATGATGTGCATCATGTGCACCCAGGGATGAAGCAGAAATCTTTCCTTTGGTGTCCTTGTATCAGATTCCAGATGAGTTAATCTCTCAACTTGATCAGGATCCTGCCTAATTATGAAATGCCTACCATGACATTTGGAAGAAAAATAAACTTACTTTTATTGAGAGTTGGGCATGGAGAGGTCAGGGTAGGTGAGGAGTGAGGGAGAGGGTAAGAGACACCATTTTGGTATCGAGGAGGAAGATGTACAGTTGTCAGTCTCAGATTTGAGGCTGATCCTACATTTTAGTGACACTTGCAGCATCTTTCATGTTTTGCAAGCTCATCTGAGAATTGAATGCATGCCAAATTAATCTTTCAAGGGAAGTAGAGCTGGGTTGAAATTATCTCCAGCACAGATAATTCAAAGGAAATGCAACTTCTAAAAAAGCACGTGAAATGCCTCTAAGAATTTACCTCTTTTTTCCTGGATTTTTTTTCCTGTTCTCTTTCCTCCCCTTAGTCCCACATTTTGCCTCTTTACTCTCCCATCATGTCACCATTTCCTTTTTTTCCCTTTAGTTGTTCTCCCAGAGGCATACAAAGAGTTTTCGATCCCGTCACATGCTCCAACTGGAACTAGAGCACGATTCCTTTCTGACTGTATTTTCTCCAAGATTTTGTCAAGTCTAGCTGCAGACACTCCCCAGCTTTTCTCTGATTGTCTTTTCAGCTGTCCTCCGCTTGCGACACTCACGTTGCAGCCGGGCAAAGGCCGGTTCAAGCTGCAAAGTGGAGGCAATGCCGTGAGTGCTGGGGGCAAGGGGCTCCATGGGTGGTGCCTGCGGGGAGCGGGATGGGGCGGCTGTGGGGCGGGAGCGGCCCGGCGTGGGAGAGCAGGGCCAGGAGAGAGAGATAAGACGGACAGGAAGGGGAAAGGCAGGTGGAAAAGGGAAATGACCACGGAGGCCAGGAAGACTAAAGAGAATGCAAGGGAAGCTGCGAAGCCATCTGGGAATCTGCTCTAGCCACGTGTGAATCGTACACGTCCTTGCGGCTTCCCACTCTGAGCAGAGCACAGCAGCGCACAGAGGAGGCCAGGCAGAGCCGGGATGGCGGCGTGCAGCCGTGTGGGGTGAGCCTGCCTGGGTGTGGGGTCGGGGTGGTGCGAGGGCGGACGAGGGGACCAACCCGGTGCAGGTGTGGGGACAGCCCCATGCAGGGGTGGGGGCACTGTGGTGTTGGGCATGTGGGCGAGGGGAAGTGAGTGGCTGCCCCAAGGTGGGGTGCAGAGGTGGCAGAGCTGTGGTAGAGCCGTGTCCTGTGAGGATGAGGGCAGAGGTTCATGGAGCTCCGGGGCAATGGCAGGGCCAGAGTGGAAGGAGAGGTGAGTGCTGTGGGGTGCAGGCAGAATGGGAAGTTTGGGAATAACTGTGCAAAAGCTGTCAGGACATGGAAAAGGAGGAAAGTGCAGGGAAAAACCTTGTGAAAAGCTGCAGGTACTGGAAAAAAGCATCACGCAAGACTGACACATGGAATAGGAGGTGAAAGAGACGAGAGCTTGGATAAGAAGACTTTAAAAGTACCTAATGATGACTGGGGTGGGATATGTGGCAAATAGGTAGATCTGAGCCAGCTTCCCTTTGTGGGGAGAAACAGGCCCCTGCAGAGCACAGTGTATGTGACCTGCCTGCACAGCATGAGAGGAGCTCAGAGAGAGGCTGTGTAGTGCTGTGACTGTAAAAGGAGTTAACTACCATAGATGCAGTCATCTACATTGAACATGTCTAAAAATAGGTGAGATGAATTTCAGTCCTGAGGACAAAATGTTACAGTAAATGAGTACAAACAGTTGCATGTTATCAGGGTGCGTTCATGCCTTCTCCATGCATGTGCACGCTGAAGGTGTGCACCCAGGTGCAGGGCTTGTGCATGTTAGGTGGACATGTGAACACCAGCATGTACCTGACTGCAACGTTCATGTCTCTCATCTTCTGTGCAACAGTCCTGCGCCCCTCAAACACTGAAAAATTGAGCCATTATGCTGGAGCAGGCAGTAGTTCTTCAGGTGTCTGCAGTTTGTATTACAAATTATTCCTAAGAGTCACAAGGAAGAGCAGGGAGATGTGCTGCAGTTTCAGGGAGTGCTGCTGCTGAGCCCATCACTTTCTGCTTTGCTACAGAAGGGATTGCAGGGTTAATCTGGAGCCACACTTGGTTTTAGCTCAGCTCTTCAGGCTGCCTTCACCAGCACAGGCTCCTGGCTGCCTCCACCAGAGGTATGGGGTTTGCTTTGCTTGTATGGGGTTTACTTTGCTTTAACTCGCACCGGGAGACACCAGTGTGATAGGGAAGCAAGGTGCCCAGTCCCAATGGTGCTGTTTCCCCTGTGCCACCTTGCCAGCTGTCCTGAAGGAGAGACAATTTCTTTACCCCAGTGAGAGAACTGGTTAAAAAAGAGTAGTCGTGTCTCTGCAGGAACACCCATGGAAAGTGCCAAGAGAAACCTAGGCAGATGCAGTTATTTCATGGTATCCCTCACTCATGAACTAGGTTGGAGTGGATAGTCTGATCAGGGCATGGATCTGGAGCTTATCTGCTTTGGAGATGTCCTCTGACTGCCCCAGCCACCTCCCTGCAGTCCTGCTCTCCTTCCCCATTTCAGTCTCTGAGCTTGTCCTCATCTCCAAAATTAGGTCTACAGGTCCCTTGCCTCATCTTTAAAAATCTCTGTGCAATTAAATGCACAGGCATGTCTGGCAGAAGATGCTCCTAGAGTATGGGCAACAAGAGGATGCACACAGTTTGACTAACTAGCAAGGGCTCACGGTTATTTGTAGGAAAAGCTGAGAATGTCTCTCTCTGCACCAAGAAGTGGCAGTGTGCTTGTGGAGATTGTGAGTCTGTGGTACAACTTGAGCTTGTTTGTAAGTCTCCACTGTGGAAGAGAACAGAGTTTTAATGCAGTGAGGGTGACATTTTAGTGCTTGTGTCTGATTAGTCGTAATTGAACTCCCCTTTCACTTAGTCCTTTACTGGAGGCTGCTCATTCTCATGCTGCGCATTTCCTCTGCCTGCAAAAGCACTTAGAGCAACTTGGATCCCTAAGTCACATATTCTCAGTATTTGTGCCTCCTTGATGGTTTTCCAGGGAAGTTCTTCATCTTAAAAGGCAAGAAAATGTAATGTATTTGTTAGAACAAATACTAGAAGGATGCAAGAGTTCATTCTTAGACAGCAGCTGGGTTAGAAAATCTTACTTTTGTGCAATTCGTTTTGTAAGAGCTCTCTCCCCACTTCTCTCTGCTTTCGTTTGCTTCTGTGTCCTGAGGTCTTAGAAGACAAAGGTTTCTAAGGGCCAGTGTCTTCCCTGGGATCACTTACTGGTAATGCTCGCAGGAGCAGCGCAGAGGTGGCCATCCCTGTATTTCCATATTATGTTAGCTGTTGAAACATGTTGTCTCACAAGAGCTATAGGGTATCACCCCAATAATTCTTTAAATTGCCCTGTTCAGAGGGGACCAGTAGAAACTCAATAAGCCAGTTTCCGATTACTGTAATAGTTTCCAGATTATTTTGTTTAGAAGCCTGTGTGAAACATTACTTCATGCCTTTCTCTGTCAGTCCTCAGGCTGAAACTGAAAAAGTCCTGGTAAAGAAGACTGAGTCAAGAGATACACAAAGTTTATATAGGGGATTATTTAGCCTGCAAACTAACGGGTTTCAAGTGAAAGATCTAAGCTCATTGCTAAAACTCTTCCATTTCTTCATTTCTATTTACCCTGTCTGGTAAATTGACTTGCACTTTTCATGATGAAATTGCAAGGATGTACACACAGACTTGGAGAAGAAATGAGTGGGCTCTGTGCAGACTCTCCCTGGGGAACTCTCTGCTGTGGGATTCTCCAAGCCCACCTGTGCCAAGGGGAGAAGGGGCTGGGGGAGCAGCCCAGCCACCTGCTTGCAGCCTTGCATGCTGAGATATGCAGCCACATGTGGGATTTCAGCAGTGGCAGTAAGCTGATCATGTGGAAGGAAGAGGACAGGATTTCTGTGCTGTGTGGGTGATGTTGCACAACAACCTCCATGGCTGATGGGCTGGGGCTGTCTTCACACAGAGGCTTCTCTCTAAGCTCTGCTGATGGAGAGGGAACTGCAGAAGCAAAGGCCCACAGCTTTCTATGGTGATGAAAGGTTATAGTGCAAACAAGAAGGCAGCTCCTTTTGCTGCTTCATCATCCTGTGAAACAGGGGCAGGGCTGAGAGCAAACACACCGAATGACACTTGCTCTGATCTGGGTCATGTAGGCTGTACTGCCCTCATAGCTGGAATTCCGAGTCACAGCCTTGGCCCAGTTTCCTGTTAAATGCAGTACCTGAGACAGTGAAAGCCTTAGGTTTTGTAACTCCTTAGACCAAACATCACAAATTATGAGCCCCAGGTGCATCACACAGACTAGCACTGCCTCCATGGCAGCCTCAGGCACTGGAGAAGCAGGGCCCTAAAGAGTTTATTAGTTTCCCCGAAGTTTATGTGAGCTCCAGCACATGCCATGCAAGGCTTGCAGCAATGCCAAGTGGCTTCTCCTTGCAGGGTGCTGTCACCAGGGCATCTCTTAGCATTCTGCACTGATGGACTTGTGGGGGAAAATCTTCCCCTGGCAGGAAGTCCCCAAGCTGCCTTAGCTTCAGCTCAGCTCTCACATTTACCCCAGCTGAGTATCTGACTGCCATCTCAAAGAGTTACACAAATAACACACAGTTTGAGCTCTGTTAGAAAGCCCCACCCTTTTCCTGCAGTTTGAGGGGTAGTGCTACTTGAGATGCTTTATTGTAACAGAAAATGAAGAGAAACATGGAAAAACAAGGCGACTGGATACTTGTGTTAAGGTATGCACCTGGGCTTTTTGTCTAGGGAGGGGGAGAAGGTACCCTTTCTTCAGTACGTGTTTTTAGATTATATTTGTTTAAGCAAGGAGTGAAGTAGACCCAGTAATTTTTATATATAACCTTAACTGTGGTTGTACCTAAGGACAAATTTAATTGGAAGCAATTATGTGTGTGGTGTCTGAACATTGCCTCACTCCCTTCTGGCACAGGTGTGCTCTTCAGCCTCCAGAGGCTGTCACTGAATAGTTCATCTTCCAAGGAGTGAGCACAGCACACTGGGCTGACACAGTGAGGCCAGGTGGTGGGTCATAAGGGTGAGCGAGAAGAGCCTTGGGGACCATGTGGCCATCACGTAGGTAAACCACACAGCAGCCACACTCAGTGTGCCTTCTCAGGGCCCCTGTCAGAAGTGGTGCAGCATGCTGGCTCAGGTGACCATCCCCTTTGGAAGTTCACATTGGCCGTTTATCCATCCACTCCTCTTAGATGTGTTTGAATTTATTAATCCATATATTTCTTCTGTTGAGCCTCTGTATTTGCTCCATCAAATACCACTATGGCCAAGCCTTTAAAGATGTGTTTAGGACCAGGTTCCATGATTTAGGACCCTTCCCCAGGTTTCTGCATATACTACATGAGCATCATGTAGATACTGAGCAGCACTGTAAGGAAGGAAACTGTGCTGGAGCTCCACCAATGGACCCAAAGATTGCTATGGAATTTTTATGAAATTCAGTTTAACCTGGCTCCAAGAAAGTCTCAGGACTGGAATAAGAACATTGTTTGGGATAGGTCTGAGGCACATCAGGCATTAGTCCGTAAGGCACTAGTCCATCATATTCCCTCATATGGGAGCTGTGCAGTTAAAAGTGCTGGAGCTGTGCCCCAATTTCTCATCCACAGGCCTGTATGATTCATGTGACTGGCCTGGAAAAAGCAGGATTTACAGGTACAAATGGGTTATGGGTATGTGTTGGTGCAGGAGACATTTTGAAGGGTAAAGCTAAAGCACCAGCCGCAGAACAGGGAGCTGATGGGCTGGAGATAACAGCCAGCTTGCAGCCTCAAGGATTCTTGGGGACAAACATCCATCATTAGTTAGCAGGTGAAGGCTTTACTGGGACTGCACCATTTGTTTTCTGAGACCTCAGTGTTCACTGTTGTTCCTTATAATTTTTCTGTTGATTTGGGTGGTCCACACAGCCTTGTTGGATGCTGCTATCTGTTGTGTGCCATTAGGCTACATGGCCCCATGGGAAGGGATGCTGTCCCCACTTCTGGACTCCCATCTGCCTCTCCTCTGTTCAGACAAGTGGTTGTCTTTTGCTTCCTTGGTCCAGCAAAACATGTTCTTCCAGGTGGGCTCTTTGATCCTGCTGGCTAGCGGCCTTTTAGTTTCTGTCTGTGCCAGGATTTCCACAGAAATTCCCCACTCCTCCTGCACTAGGTTTTTCTCCAATCAGTGGTGGGACTGGCTCTTTTCAGCATCCCATCAGGCTGGAAGTTCTGCCAGCATCCAGACAGGCTCCAGTGCCCACACACAGCCAGTGCAGGACAATAGAGGTTGTCTCCAATGCCTGGATGTTTGCTGCTAGTGCTGGGTCTTCTTTTTCAAGGACCACCTCCCAGAGTAACTGCTGAAGGACCAGACAGGTGAAGTTGCACATACAAGCAGGTGTTACAGGGGTATGCAACCAGAGAGATGTACACTGTCTCGTGCTGAGGGGAGTCCTTAACCTCTCATGAAAGAAGAGAGAACCGGTATGTTTCCTTCTTCTGGTGGCTGGTTGCCAAGGTGAGCAGGTTAGCACCTATAAACACATTTCTCTCTTCTGCCCTCAAACTGGGCCATACGGGTTTCCTCTTCAGATTTGCATTTCTCTTGCAGTCCCTTCCAGCTGCCCTGAGGTGCAGTAACATGCAGCTGGAAGAGCTTTTGCAAGGTTAATTGTGAGTGACTTGAGGAGGAGCAGGAGCGTGAGTGCACACACCCAGGGACACGCACACAGAACCCAGAACCCTCACCTCCTCTTACAGGAGAAGAGCGGTGTTTCTTGGCATGAGTTAAGGTTAGGGTTGGCTGCTTTTGCCATGCAACTGCTTAGTGTGCTGCAGCCACAGCAGGAATGGCAGGAATAACATGTATGGCACACACGTACCACAGCCCACATGCACACACGGGCAGCACATCTGTACATACAGTGGCCACTGGCATTGCCAGTGCTTGAACCTTCAGAGCCAAAGATGGGAGCTTTTTGTCTGGGGTGAAGAACATGATTTGAGCAGTGGTTTACATGTCCATTGTGCTGTGGTGCAGGGTGTGGATGGGGACAGGAGCTCTTGCATTTGAGTGACCAGAAGTGACATTCTCCTCTCTCAGCTCCTGCCCTGAGGTGTGAATGTTTCCACCCATGCATTGACACTACCTGAGTTGTATTTACATCATGTGGACCCAAATCCAAAACTTCTTTCAGTTTTCCCTCCATTCTTACTGGAAAGCAAAGCTCTTGCTGAAATGTAAGTAGAGTTTTTAAAAAAAAAAAAAAAAAGACTTCAAAAAAAAGCCTTCATGATCTTGTCCATTATGAAGGTTGCTTTTACTTTTAGTTTCACAGAAATCACAAATATCTCTCGTTACTCTAATAGTTAAGGTCAGAATAGAAACATGCTGTTAATGGGGTGGGGGGAGTGAGAAAGAGCTGGTGAATCTTTAAACCCACAGCACCTCTGTGACTCTTGCCAAGAAAATCCGTCACAAAGAGCCTGCTCATTTAGATGGGTAGTCATGAGCAGCCTCACAGAGGCGTGAGTGGCATTTGTTACAAACCCCGGAGTGAGGCAGCGTGTTCTGCATTGTCACTTCATTTCAGACTGGTACCCAGTTCTGCTTAATGCCTCACCAGAGCCTGGGGAAGGCTGGTGTGCTGGGGACACAGGGACGCTCCGTCACAGGGACCATCTGAGGAAACTCTATTAACAAAGGATATCCTGTACTCAGAGCATCTGCCCTTAGGTTTCCCTGCTATCAGTAAGCCTAAGCCTTGGCTTTCTGGATGCTTTGTTCCCAAAGCTGACATTACAACCTGTTGAGGTTTTCATCAGGTTTTCTTCAGGGGATTGGTAGGAGTAGCCAGGTGTCTACAAATACACTGTGTATTGAAGGCAGCCTGGGATGGGAAGAGCTTCATCCTTTGGAGGATATGGCAGGTCTGTATTTCCATGGTCTTCTCCCTATGCTGTTCTCCCTGTTCCTGTGGCAGTTCCAGCAGTAGACACAGCAGCCTGGCTACAACCTTTGGGCCCCCATGCCTCCCTCTGAGGAGAGAAGGGACAAATCCCCATAGCTTTGCTGGTGGGCAGCTGGAGACAGGAGCAGGCAGGCACAGGGGTCCCATAGCAGCTGCACTGGAGATGGGGCTCTGCTAAGAAGAGACAGAGGGTGAACCTGGTCTGGCCCAGCTTCACCTGCTGTGCTGTCACCAATGTTCTTGTTGTCCTTTTCCCTTCTCTGTTTTTTCCTTAATTACTCTCATTGCCCTCTTTTCCTGGCAAGTCAATAGCATCAAATCCAGGCACCAAATCCAGAAGGACACTGGCAGCACTGATTTTCTGAGCAGGCTTCTAAGGGATCTGCAACCTCTTTATGAAACTCCTGTTCTTTATTGGAAGTGATTTGGCTGCTTTTGTCAATCACTTCTGCCTGCAGCCATCAGCAGTGACTTGCCTCTCTCAGGATTCAGAGAATTCCTTTGCCTCTGAAATGCAGAAGGTTTAATTGAAAGTTGCACATTTATACTATAAGGTCTTGGTGGTCATACATCATCTTTTCATCTCCATAAATTGTACAGGATGTAGCACAAATAGGCCCCGATTCCTGTTTACTTTAAACATTATCTCAGCATTAGTACACAGGCTTTCCTGAATATTTCTCCTCCTCTGGCACAGGCTTTCTAGAATTTTAAGTGGTTTTTATTTGTACATCACTCAAGTCAAATGTTAGGTTTTGTAATCAATATGGTAAGGGGAACTAAAATACAAACCTTTCCAATAGAAAAGAGCTGGACACGATCTTTTTGTCCAAATAAGTGAGGAGGTGGATATGGCCCCACAATGACTGCAAGCACTGGAGAAGCTGCCTGGCTTTTTGGGAGCCCCTAAGGAAGAGCAGGGAATGAAGGGGGTGAAAGAAGATCTTTTCAGCAACTTTGGCTGGCTGATTTGGATCTTGGTACTCTAGTTGAAATGATACGCACCGAGCTCTCAGCACTTGTTTTTGTGAGCACATTTGACAGTGCCTGGGGTAGGCACAGGAGCCCTTCGTTGGGAGCTGTGGGATGCAGCCCCCCAGCTGGGGACAGCAAATGCTGTCTTGCTTCCAGGGCTCATAGTTATGTGGGAATAATCATGTCACAGGCATCCTCGACAGCATCCCTACTGAGCAGTCGAAGTGCGCTCTGTTTTAGAAATAAGGACAGCTTGGCAGAGAGGTCAGCATTTCCTTAAGCACCCACTTACTTGGATATCTCTGGTTTGTAGCCCATTTTGACACTGGCAAGGCTGAAGAGCAGCTTTTGATTCAGACAAGCTTCTGCTTTGTGCTGATAAACACTCCCTGAAGGGCCTCAGCCCTTCACACTCCAGTGTAGTGACCCTGAGGGAAAACTCTGGCTTCAGTGAGCATATCCAGTGTCTGCTGGAGTACAGAACACTGTTTAGAGGTCCCTTTTCCTCAATCCTCAGCCTCTAGAGTCACACCGCAGTCTCCCAGACACACATGGCCCTCTGTAAGGCAGCCTTTAACATGATTCTGTAACTCTTTTTTGTTCTTTGTCTTATTTATGACTGTAAAGTATGTTTATTCCAGTCCAGCAGAAAACAAGTCGATGTAGAAAACAATATGTGATTCAGTTCGCAGTGGTGCATCTAATTTACAGGAACTGGCTTCTTCGTACAGTACATGCTGTGAAATAGCAGGTCTGCCTTGGCACTGACTGGACAAACAGAGGTGACTAAGCAATCCTATTGATTTATGGCAATACCCTTGCACAGGAGATCCGGGAAACCTCTGGGAAAACTGCCTATAGCTTAAGGAATTGCCACATGTGAATTATAAAGCCTCCTGGGCACAGTGGAGACCTGTCGTCAGAGTGAAACATGAGGCAGGAGAGCACCTAGTTTTTTGGGCACTGCTTCCCCCAGAGCTCACCACATCTTGGGCTGCCAGCAGGTGACGGGAAGAGCCTTTCCTGCAGGATTGCAATGCAGGAGTGCTCGAGGCGAGCCAGTGATGATGGACTGTTGTGGGAATTCCTCTCACAGGTAGGGTTGTTGGAGCAGACAAGGAAGAGTGAGAGATGCTTGGAAAGTTTGAAGCATGGCTGAGAGATGGAAAAAGGGGGACGTTTGAGTGAATGAAGTTCCTGAGTGCTACAGAGCAGGGTAATAGGGGAGGACAGAGGTCTGGATTTAAGGGTGTCAAGTGCCTTTACTCCCTGGAAATGAGAGGGACTTGAGGATGCTCATTCCTGTGGCAGTGCTATGTTTTGTGTCAGGCAAATTGTGGGCCACTGGCTATAGGCAGGTGCAGAGAATGTTTTCATGAATAAGAAGGCAAAGTAATTTACTTGATTTGACTTATTGTCACGATAAAAGGCCTTCCATCATGACAAGGAATATTTGTGCAGTCTCTAAATGTGAGCTGTGGTGTCTCTCTGAGCAGCTGTTAGACTTTAAATTTGGTTTTCTTTTTGCCTAACCCACTTGCATCCTCAGAAGTGTGTCTCACAGTCCCACCACTCTGCAACTTAGGTTTTACTGGCTTGAGCTGCAGAGGGATTTTTTATTCTCAATGGCAGCTGAGATTCACTGAGCCAATGTTGTAAGAGGCTGTTTTGACAGTGTGAGGCTTTTTGGGGTTAAGTGAGGGGGAGAAGCTCGGTACAAAAGAATTGTCTGAGGCTGTCTGAGGGCATTCACTCAGCAGGGCAGTGCTCAGCTCTGCAGCACAGTGGGCAGAAGGCTACTCTGCCTTCCCTGTTCCTCACATCCCACCAGTGCTAGTCCTTTTCCCTCATCCCTCATCACTCTGTGTTGAAGCACACAGGCCCTTTGTTGCTCTGCTTTCCTGGTACCTTGCATTGCCTTTTTTGGCATGCCATGGCTCCCCCACAAGTGCAGGCAGTGGGACACTGGCCTCATCTCAGTCACCACTCTTCGCTCCTGAGCCCTCAGTGTCTGTGTCTGCAGGACAGCTCATCCCAGCACGTTTCACAAGCTGATGCCACTGCTTTCTGGGAGGGACTTCATTCACACTGCCTGCCCCTCCACTCCAGTGGTGGCAGAGCCCATGGACCTGTGGCCCTCGATGCTGGTGCATGACTGTCCCACGGGGATGGAGAAACAAATGTCCCATGTCATCAGGGAGGTCTGGGGTTGACAAACACCGAGTGCAATAATTTCTTCAGAAGTAATAGGAAAACAAAGGGATCAGTGCTTGGTACATTTCCTAGGAAAACACAAGTGAACTCCTGGGAGGCATGTCTCCCAGATGGCATAGCCTGTGAAATGAAGGGGCTGTTTCTGGAGATGCAGCACTATGTCCTGTTGCACAAAGAGCCTCAGCTTTGGCGGGCATGTCTGGGGAGAAATGGTGCAGAAAGGATGAACCAATTTAAAACTGCCTGGACTTAGAAGTACAAGTGTGTGGGGTGTGAAATACCACATTTACTGGTGGAGGAGAGCGGAGAGCAGAAGGCAGATGCTCTGCCTGTTGATCCAGACACAGGTGCTGTGGTATGTAAAGCACCTCTGGATCACTTGTGGAGCAGAGGAGGAAGGAGTTTCGCTGCATACCATGGAAATTACTGCCTCTCTCCCAGAGCAATTGATTAATGAGATCAGGTGGGGACAAGGCTTACCAGGTTAAAATGGCTTTGCAACACTTTCCCTGTTTTTTGTGGGGCACCGCCCAGATGGAAAATCCACCTCTGGGTTGCGTTGGATGAATGGCCTTGTTGCACATCTCCACCCCTCAGGTCCAGGGTGCCAGATGTAGCAGTTGTCTCCTCTGTGAAGGAATCTTGCAGGTGGGCTGCTCTGCCAGGGGGGTGCAGAGGGAGGTGGCAGGGATCAGCAGCCACCTTGCAAATCAGGAATGCCTCCTTCCACATTTGCTGCAGCACTTTTGGCTGGCTCACAGTCATCTTCTACACCTAGGGACCAAGGTGGAGGTTTGGATTCCTGCAGGTACCCACTTGTTTGTGTCCCACAGCCCAGAGAGGATCAGTGGACACTTGATAAGTTTAGGAATATACACAGTGCCTTTGTGCTGCTACGTTTGGCAGTTGTAGCAGCATGAAGGCATTGTGTAGATTTCTAAACTTCTGAAGCTCCTAACCATGTGTAATGAACTGTGGAGAGAACTACTACTTGTGTGCATCTGAAAAACCTGATACAAAGGCTTTAATGCTCATATGTTACTCTTCCTCATCAGTAAGTAAACGCTTGGTATCTTACCAAAAAATTGAAGACAAACTTCAAGGAAACTGCACAACTGCAATAGGGAAAACTCATCAGGTGGGAATGGCATTCAAGAGCTGCTTCTCTGGGAAGCTGTAACTTTCTTTTCTCTGCATTTATCTGCTGATATCTCAGCTGCCAACCCACCCTTTTCCTTGAAAATATTCTTTATTGCCAGATCCCAGGTGCAGCAAGCCTGCGTTTGATAACTGGCTGGTGGGCACTGAGGCACTGAGATTGGGGAGATAAGGGCTTTCCAAGCAAACCAGTGACTTTCTACTTGCTCATGACTTAATTGAGAGTGGGTTGTTTTGCACTGTTTTTTTAAAGTAATGGTAGAGTTGAATCAATCCAGGGGTAGGCTTTTTACCTACTGCTTATGTTTTGGAAAAACGTTGCTCGTGTGAAACTCTAGTCTCAAACTAGAGCTCTTGAGGTGCTGGGGCCTCTGCCTTTCCTGTTCTTCTTCTCTGTGTCTCTTGAAAGGAGCCTAATTTAATATGGTTGCCTTGTAGTTTAGAAATGTGCTTGTGCTAAATGACTGTCTGCTAGATTGCTCTTGCGAAGTTTCCTTTGGATCCCATAGAAATAGCAGATGTTCATGCTCAACATTGCAAAGATAAGCTTAAAGTTCAAATGAAGCTTTGCATCAGACTGGAAGGATGAAGCCAAATCTTGTCATTTCGTTGTCAGAGCTCTGTATTTGATAGTACATCTCGATGATGTGTGATGTGGATACTCAATTCATCACCACCTGGCTTTTCATGCAGCTGTAGCAAAAATTCATACCATCTGCAACTGGAGAAAGTGTGTCTCAGGACAAGAAAATGAATTTGCTTTTTCAGACTAAGGCACTCAAAATATGTGCTTGAGGTGGTGGCAGTCCTGGATACGGAAGATGTGGGCTCACTTTCTTCTGCTGCAGCATTTTGGTTCCTAGGAGCCCTTTGTAAATGAATCAGGGACAGTGACCTCATTTTCAGTAAATTACAATGGGAGGTACTTGCTGATTTTTCTCAAGAGATGTCTGATTAAGGCACAGAGTAAATAATAGGAACAAATATTTCAGAAGGACTTTTCCCTCAGGGTTTGTTCCCACTGAGTCAGTCCCTGTTACATCAACAGACAGTGCCACTTCAGTAACTGAAGGAATCAACAGTGCTGAGCGGAAATCACAGCATGTCGTGCTGATTCCTCCTTTCCCCTCAGCTAGGTCATCACCATGGCTTTCAGTTTCTATCCTGCCCTGGTATCAATGTGGGCAGACATCACAACCTGGCCTTGAATTCAGAAAGCAGTGGTGGATCATGGTAGTTCAACTCAGTCCTATGTGAAGAAACTCTACATAGGTGTATCCTGTGAAAGCTTTTGGTCTATATCATTTTATTCAATGTGAGCTCTGGCATTAACCATGTGCTTCCATGAGGCTGCCTGTCCCATGGCAACCCTACACTCTGGGCACTAGTGCCAGGGCAGCAGGGCTCCTGCCCTCCTCCTGCCTCTCAGTATCACTTCTGCAATTGAGTTTCTGCTCAGCCCCAAGCAGAAACATCTTGCTGGTCCTGGAAAGTCACTCTCTTCCACAGGGAGAGGAACCATTCCCGATCAAGTGATATGATTACTGTGCTGGTCTGGCAGCACTTCAACCTGGGACCTCCTTGCCTCTGAACACGAGCTGGGAATGTTTGATATGAAGGAGCAGTTTGATAGCCCTGAGCTGTGCCAACCCATCTTCCCTGGTCACTGAAAGCAAGCGCTGACCCACTGAGTGACCTGCTGTGTTCACTGCTGCCAGAATCAGCTGGTGGGATAACAGAGCAGCAGGCCTGCTGGACCTGGGGAAAGGACCTGGTGTGAGGATCCAGCCTATCCGCTGGGAATGGGCTGTGTGCCGAGAGCACAGCACAACTGGAAACTGTCATCCCAGCTGTGCAGCCCTGACAGCTCGTTTCCGTAGGGAGCGAGCCGTTGAGTGGGAACACTGGAATTGGCTGTCGCTGGCTCCCACTAGGCAACCATTGCGTATTGCAACATGAGGACATGTTAGGGGACTCCAGAGCAGATGATCCAGCTGAGGCAACAGCCCCCAGATCCACGGGAAATGGGATTATTAACAGTTTTCCAGCCAAACGCCTCCGTGTCTACGCTTTTCCCAGGAATAAGATAGGGGCAGAGCTTTTTGCCTATAGATGGGCAATACAGGGGCTGGAAATATCCTGTTGAGCAGCAAGAGGATCACAAGGTGTTGGATCCTGTCTGCTGTCAGCAGCCCACGCTGAAGCACCTTTGCAGCCGGCAGCAAAGCTTCTGGTTTAAGAGAAGCAGAGCCACCACAGATCTGCTCACCTGGCCAGCTTGTGTTGCATTTTCTCCACAGCAGGCTTGAGGTTACTAGGACAATGTCCTCCATCAGAAAACATCCAGAAAAGCCCACCAAAGAGGTAAGAGAGGTAAGAGAAGGAGCACAAGTAGGAATGCAGTAATAATGGCATGAATGGAAATTATTTTCCAGGGAGCAAAATGCAGGCTCGGGACAGCGCCAGCCCTTCAGACTGCTGGGTCAGCATCTCATGCTCCCCTTGAACCTCCTAGCCTGCCTTCCTCCCTGGGAAGGGGAAAAGCCACAGTCTGCATTTGCTGCCTTCTTCAAGGGCTTCAGATGAAATTCCCAGTGTTTTGGAGTTTGTAAATCTCCTTGCAGGGTGAGGAAGCCTGGGGGAAGCACAATAGCTGCAGGGGCAGCCTCTCACAGGTTCAGAGATAGCAGGTTTTTTGACTGATTGGTGCCGGGCTTAGAAATTACTCTAAAAATTGCTGGAAAACACTTTCAACAATAACAGTTTTCTGTGCTTGTTTTCCCATAGCTCACATTCTTTTTCTTTGGCATTTTAGCTGACAGTCGAATGGATTTATTGCTCTAATAGCAGAAAATTACCATCAGCAAATCCCTATGTTTTTACTGCCTCTAAGGCAAATTGTTCATGGTTTCCTCCATACTCCAGAGCACACACATTTTGCCCAGTGGTTTTCCAGCCTCTGTCCACAGGCTGGCTGGGGCTCCTCCAGTGGCAGAATTCCTGTACCTGCATTTCAGTGTCCTGCTGAGGGTGACTACTGAGTGAACACATGACAGCAATTCAGGGATACATGTTTGGGAGCTGTGGGAAGTTTGGGGGGAGAGCCAAGGCACACAGCTTGCTCCAACAGTCTTAGCAACAGTGTGTCCTCCCGGATACAGGGTGTGTGGCAGGGGAATCTGCACCAGCCAAGGGTCAGATTTGGCCTTCATGCAGAAGGACAAGATGTTTCTGGTGCAATTCCATGCAGTGGTGGAAGTGCATTTCCAGGGCAGAGCTTTGTCCTGTATCAAATTTTGTGCATCCATACGCCGCCAGCAGCTCAAGCCATTTTGGATATACATGCTGGATGCAGCTGTACCCATGTGACTTCCTGGGCTAAACTTTGTTACAGGGGAAAAAGCAAAGTCTTTGTTTACCCGTCTCAATGGAAAAGTTTAGTTCTGGCCTGTCTTGCCAAGGAAGGAAGGAGTGTGCCAAAGTGATAGTGCAGCGAATTTTGGCTGCTGGTGGACCAGGGACGGAGCTGCCTGCCAGTCACACCCTGGCTGTGCAGGGCTGCCCTGGAGCATGGGGCTGCAGGATACAGTGAGCATCTGGCTCTTCCGTGGCTCTCTCCACTGTGAGAGATAACCACGGTGAGATGCTGGTTGAGTCTCTGCTGTCCATCCAGTAGCAAATGAGGAGGGGAAAAAGCAAGCACTGTGCATGTGGGATAGGAATGGCTCAGGAAGGAAAATATCTTTGGCCACATATACACAGATGATGTAGCATAGTGCGTGGTGAGACCCTGCTTGGTTTTGAAATGCCATCTTAATTTGAGTAATCACAGCTCTGGTATCAGCTCTCTCAATCACTGTGTTTGGCTCTCAGTTTTCTCAAAGCATGCAGCAAATACATCCACTGTCCACAGCTACCCAAAGGGCAAAGCTCCAACCCTGAGCTTTAGGGCATACTTCCAGTTCAGACTTTGTATTCCATTTCTTTGACCGCTTTCCCCTTATTCACATGTTAATGGCTCCTGAGCATGGGATGTTTGGCTGACATGAGATGCTCAGCTAACATGGAATGCTTGACTGGCATGGCTGCTCTCTCACAGGGCTGAAAGGCACCAGTTGTCCCTATGGGCTTCGTTTACATGGATTGAAACTATTACAAGGTTAAGTTACAGCCAGGCAATGCTCCCAGGTGCTTTAAAAGTTGCAGACTTTAAAAAATGGCTCCAGAAAGTGGCTCAAACAGGACTCTGTAAAGGGAAACTCATCCAGGGTGGATTTACGACATGCCTTCAATTCACAAGCTGCTCTCCTGTGCCCAGTTGGGGCAGGGTGGTTCCCCCAGCTCACAGCCTTCCCTCAGCAGCACAGGAGTGGCAAAGGGCCCCATGTGGCCTGAACAGGATCTCCGGCGTACAAAGGGCTTGTCTGAAGAGAGGGTGGGTTTCTTTCATATTTTCCAATGGTACTGGGATACTTGACAACATCTGTGACTGACTCACTATATCCAGCTCTTGAGACCAGTCTCTTGGAGTATATAATTTTTTATATTGTCCTCTTCTTGATCTAAGGAAGCGGCGGTGCTGTGGAGAGAAGGATGGTGCTCCACGTGTGCATTACCCGTGCCCCTGCATCTAAAGCTTTACACTTGAAACTGAGAGCCCATACACTGAGCTCTGCTGCCAAACCCAAATCCCAGCACTGATTTCTGTGTGGCTGAAACATGGTTGCAAGCTTCCCTTCTGATTTTGTTCTGATCCTCAGTTCTATGAGTACTTCTGTTCCTTCCTTTTGAAGCTGCTTGAACTCAAATTAACAACCCTTTAATGGGACCTGCATCTTCCAAAGGAGTGTCTGTTAGCTACTTGCCATGGCTATAATTTTCCAAATGTTTTCAATGACCCTTTTCTTTAACTACCTCTCTCTACAGAAACCCAAAATCTCCCCTTCCACCATGCCCTCATTTAGCCGCTCTCTGGGATGTGCTAGTCACTGACTTGAGAGTACTGTGTTCTTGTCTGGCACATCAGAAGGTGTCACAAGTTGTCACCTCATCAACACATTTTTTGTCAATATCTCAAACACCCGGGCTATTAAAAATACTAAAAATACCTTAGCTCATTAGCAAGACACTGTTTCCAGCGTATAAACTTTTCCATTCCAGAACAACTCACTGTAATGCCCTAAAAAGCTTACAGTTGTTTATAATCTAAATATAAAATAGGATACCTTCCATCTACTTGTGCCATGTCCTGCCCCTGACTACATGAAAGGGATAGATGTGTGCTGCTGTTTCCATAGGCATGTGTTAGCCAAGATTAAATGCTTTTATCTACGGATTTTTTTGTTCTTCCTCTGCATCCGTAGAACCACTGCCTGGGCAACACCACTCACAGATGTAGGTCTTGTGAGATTTTTTACATCTGCCCTCATGAGCTGGAGCATCAGCTGACACTGGCGGCACCACTGGGTGCTGAGGGTCCCTGCCTTCCCATCCTGCAGGGGTGAGTGGGCTGCAATGAGGGTCCAGGCAGTCACTAGCTGGGCACACCATCTTTGCATAGACAATTACATTTGTGATTGGGAACACAGAAGATTCAGACACAATATTTGCATAGCTCCTGTGCAAAGCTCTGCAAGCGCTGGTGTACGGTTGGTACCTAACCCCAGGGTGGCAATTGTGCCCTTGGCTCAGGGTCTGTGTGCTGGAAGAGGGCTGGCAGCAATTTTCTTGGCCATCTTGGAAATGCTAGCTCAGGAGAAATGGGTCCTTCTCCCTGGTGGTGTCCTGGGAATGTGTCCCTACTTAGCTGTGCATCCTAGCCATCTAGCTGTACATTGGCGAGGAGATGTGAGCCTCCCCCACTGATGATTTTGTTACTGGGATTCAAATATCTTGCGTTGGCCATGGTTTCAAATGCTTTGCCTGCTCTAAGGGAGCATGTGAAACGTTTTCAGTAGTTTCTCAAGCTGTAGCATCGGGAGTGCCACTTTCTCATCAGTAGCTTCCTAACTTGTTTGTCATGCAGAGCCTTGGTGTTTGTGCAGGTGAAGGAACAGTGAATCCAAATTGGTTTTACGCAAAAAATGCAAATATTAGTAGACTGCATTAGTAGATGCAACAGGGACAGTACCTTTGCAAAGCAATACAGCTCATTTTCTTCAAATCTCTCCCCTTATTTCAATGTAAGGCCAGGGAGAGGCTCTGGCAGCCATATGCTATTCCACAGAGTTGTGACTTTGTGGTAAAAAATAAGGTCGTATTCTTCCCAGGCCAAGGAATGTCTCCAAAAAGTGCTAGCAGCCAGGCAATGGACCTCAGTGAGGTCACCAAAAAGCAACTATCTCCAAGCTGCTGTGATTTCTAGTTGATGCTGGTACTGCTTTGTCCGAGACTGCAAAGGTCTTGTCATTTTTCTATAGAGAGCTGGGCTTGTTCTTCACATAGAATATCTACAGGGGAGATACAGGGAACTTCTAGTGATCACCCCATAGGTAAGACTGCCTTTCTGTAGTTTCCTTCCATTCCTAACAGGAACAGTTCGAGAGCTTGGAAATGCTCGATATTTTTCCTTTTCCTCTTTTTTTCTTTCAGGAAGAGGAGGTTTCCCAAGCCATGATTCAGTGCCACTGAACTAATACTTTAGCTTTATGCCTGTCTGCCAGTCCCTAACTCCAAGGACAGTATTGCTATGCTGCAAGCCAGCACACTGTATTTCCTCGTGGCTTTGTGATGGCTTTGTGATGGCAGTTTCCCAGTACTTGCACAGTGTCCTGAAGTGGTGGGGGAATTAACCTTGCAGGGCAGGAGATCCCTGCATGGGAAAACAATAAGGTTGCTACTTCTGGGAAGGACAAATAGGATTCTGAACACAGCACAATAACTAAACCAAAGAGGAAACACTGATCCTAAAATGTTAATCCTGAATTGTCACAATGAAATTACACCATTAGAAGATGTGTAAAACTGTCTAACAGTTAACTGGACTTCCAAGGAATATCCCTCATCCTCCAAATGTTTTGAGTTGTGCTTGAAATAGGTATGACCCCAAATGGCTTGATTTTCTCCAGTTGCCCATCTTTGAGGCTCTGGGGAGGTTAAAAACTGCATAATTTGCTGTGTCTGGTGGCATTTAATTCCTCACAAGCCTGTCCTGCAGCTTTGAGCTGTGTGGGAGGCAGATAAGCCATGACCAGAGGTGTCACCTAGTGCTGGCTGCTGCCCTGAGCTGCTGCCTGAAGGACTGTCACTGTCGGCACCCAGCAGTGGGAGAGGAGCCTCAGTGCTGGGGGTAGGTTAAAATCAGTCCAAGAACTGAGATGAAGATAAAACTGACCCCTAGAGCTGCCAAAGCATGGAGCTGGGAGAGACGTATGGCAAGTGACTGCTTTTGGATGGGGTCTTGTTTCTGCTCAAGCTCTGCTGCTGCTGTCCATCCATGCTGCAAGGCAGAGGCCTGTCCCAAGTGTGAGCAGGGCTGGCTCAGCCCCCTTAAATCTCACTGGGATGATGGCACAGCAGTGGGGTGGGCATCTCTGCAGGTAGGACCCCAGTAAAGGGACTGGCAGCAGTGCCTGTGCTAGTACAGGCACATTGCCCTGGTATCTTCTGTAACACTCTGGAATGAGGACTGTGCTTCCGAGGTAAAGCCACCAGGAATTTTTGGTTCTCCACCCACACCTCGCTCTGCTTGGAACCTCAACTTTTCTATCCTTGCACTCTGAGAAGAGTAGTAATAGGTGTGCCCTTTTTTCAAGCCAGATCTGAAAACGTGCATTCATTTATGCTGAACAAGGCCGGTTTCTGGCTACACTGTGCACTCTCTCTTAAACACGGGGTAAGTAGCACACAACGTGCCTCGCAGAATTCTGCCATCTCACTGATCTCTCAGTTGCTCGCTCAGGAAAGCTACCTCCTGCTCTGCAAGCTTCAACACCGTGTAATGGAAAAATGTAGAAGTGGGGCCCGGCTGTGCGTCAGCGAGTGCCTTGGCAACCTCCGCCTGCGCTCGGCTCCGCGATAGGTGCGCAGGGCTGTCCATCACCACCAGGGGGGAAATGCAGCATCGAGCATCCTCCCCTTCTTTACGAGGGAGAAGAAGGAAATACCAGGGTTTGCTGGTGTAACTGAAGCTCGCTGGGTGCTAACAAAGCCGTAATTTATGAGCGTTGCAAGGAATTTCATCATTCTTCAAAGCAGGACAGAGGCATCTGGCACTCGGCCAGATGTTTGTATCAGTACAGGAAAAACCCTGAATTTCTTCAAAGCTGCCACTGTGTTTCCTATTTTTAGGTTAACAATGCCTGTTTTGCTGTACAGCATCAAATGTCAACACAGAATGAAGATCTATTTATGTTGCTTTATTGTAAAGCTGAAGCAACAGGAAGCTGTGAGCCATCTGGGTGCCTTCTGAGTCCTCCAAAAACCCCATCCCGAGTCAGTAGTAAAATACACTGGGTTACTGCCATGCCAGCAGGGTTGCTGGGAAGAAATTATGGGGGTTTGGAGAGATTGCCTTCCTCTCTTCACATCCTTCCAGGTACTGTGCGGGGGAGAGAAACCAAATTACTGACTCTAGATTGCGCTTGTGTTCAGAGGCACTTTGTTTCTTGCTGTCATTCATGCTCTCCTTTTTGAGGCAGCATCTCAGCACCAGTGTGCAGCTCAGTGTCAGTGCCTGTGCTGGTGCCTGCATTTTACAATCGAAGGGCAAGCACTCACTGGAGAAAGGGATGGTGCCAAGGGCCCTCTGCAGTCCTGAGGATGAAAGGAGTCAGGAAGGACACCAACTGCCCTGCATTCTGGTACAACACTGTTGGAGAAACCCAGTTTTGACAGAAGTTTCTATCATTAAGGACTCCTTTAATCCAGGAGCTACAGTTGCTGGCTTACTAAAATCAACCCCAAAGGAGCGGCTGCTCTCAGACTGGTATTTCTGAGTTGGAGAATGGAGGACATCCAAGCTGGATGTGTGGTTTAGGTGGTGAAGTGCTCCTTGTCTTGCTGCAGGAAAACACTTGGAGCTTGTGCAGCGTGTTCTACACTGTGACCAATTTTCCTGTGAGGGCAGGTACCAAATGCCTGTAGGGGGGCATGAAGCAGATCTCAGCTCTGGAGGATTCTTGGCGCCTCGGCTTGTTGAAGCAGCTCATTGAGCTGTCACTGAGCGAAAGGAAGCGGCAGTGCCTGCCGTCTCTCCTCCTGCACTCTGCAAGCACTCTTCTGGGTGTCTGCAGCAGCCAACTGAACTGTGGGGTGAAGTCCTGGCCACTCACTGCTTACTCCCCCAGCCTCCTCCACTATCTGCTTATTTGGGAAGGAACCTCTTTTTTCTATTTTTATTTTGATTTAGAAAAACAAAATTAGAAAAAGCCTGTCGGAGACAAAGTGACTAAGTGCTTCATGTGCTGCTGAAGTAAATGAACAGCAAAATGTCTAAGAGGAGAAGATGACTAAGTCTTTTTTCCTCCTCTTCTGCTTCCCTCACCTTCTAAGAGAAGTTAAACATAGTTGCCTTCAGCAGGAGGACTTCAGCAGCCGGCTGCCACCCACAGACACAGCCTCAGAGATTGTGGGCTTGTGCCTTGCTGGAAAACCTGGTTGTTCAGAGGACTGTGTGTCTTCCCTACATTGATTTCTCTTCTCACTTGCTCTTCCCCCAAGACAAAATATATTTAGAAATGCAAGAACACAATGAGCTAAACTCTGGCTTTGCTACACCCATGTTTATAATGGGTTCATTGTATCGCCTCTGCCAGTGCCCTCACGATTTTTTGGCTAGATATAACTACTCTTCATCTTTGTCTCCTTTTTTGGACCAGAAAATGCTGGAGCATCATCTTCAACCATAACAGTGCTGTTCCCAGAAAGGCTATCTGGAAACCCACAATCTCTACCTCTTTAAAGGATGTTACACTGTGTCATGCCACTCACCTTAAAATAGCCTCTTTCAAGAGAAATACTTAGTTTAGAAACAATTTCTCTTAAAGAAAAAGAAAAAGAAAGAAAGAAAGAAAGAAAGAGAAACAATCAGATCCTTGGATCTGTCTTTATAAATTATGAACCTGAATTGCCTGTGTCATCCTTGGGTGATGCTGTTTGTGGTCAGCGTGTTGTCAGCATTGCTCTAGTACTTAGACCATCTCTTCCCACATCCAGGACTCCCACACAGGGCACTCACCAACTCTGCCATTGTGTCAGCTGAGCAGTGCTCCCCCTCCAAAACTCCCTAGCATGTTCCTGTTTGTTCCTATGCCAGCATCAGCCCCCGGGGTTACCTGGGGTCCCAAGTGAGCCAACTTGGGAGGGACAGGGTGTTCCCCCCAGGCATCCTCTCCCTGCTGGACACCTGGGGATTCAACCATTACAGAGGTGATTTTCCATTATTAATGCTCAAAAGAAAGTTCCATTTTCCTGTTTCAGATGAGCATTTCCCTTTCGGGTTAGAGAAACCTCTTCCTCCCCAGCACGCTGTGAAAGGCTGTAAACATGCACTGAAGCAGCAAATTTCTTTGCCGGCCCCTGCATTCCCCTTTCCACCAAAGTCATCATGCCCCCACCTGGCACCTCTACTGGCACCTCTGCATCAGCTCATGGGAAATCAAGGCCGTTTATATAGGAACAGCATGGTTTTTCCTCAATTTCTTAGGAGTTAACAGATGAAATCCTCCTTTTCTTCCCCCGCCCCACCCCTGCGTGTCAGTGCATGGTTGGGTTGGAAAATCCAACCCCGCGTGCCACACCAGGATGTAGGGTTGGGTAACCCTCTCTGTGTCTCCGAGGATCCCGTCCCATTCCCTAAGGGCTCAAGGGAGTGCCGGGGTGCAGCAGGGCTTGCCGGCTCTGCGCACAAGCTTCAAAGGCAGCGTAAAAGAAGCAGTGTAGGAGCTCCCGTCGTTCATCGCTAGCAAGAAACTTCCTTGCCTGATGCCCTGATGGCTTCTTCCCCCAGCACCGCGCTGGCCATTCCCTGGCACAGGACTGCCCAGCCGGCTCATCGGATGCTCTCACACCAGGCAGGCGTGGCAGGACGTTGCTTTTGGCGGCAGAGGTATGTACCTGGCCCCGCAGAAGTTGAGCCACGTTGCTAAAGCTGGCATTTTTGATGAGTCATAACTAAAATGGTTAAGGGGCGTGCACAGGGCTTCTTCTCTGAAAATGAAGCTGAAGATAAAATTACTCTCGGTTCTGTGCTGAGGTCTACTCGTTGTCAGACCTTCTGCTGCTTCTGGGGGGCAGTGGAAGTGTGCTGTTAACATGAATTTCTCCCTCCATCTCAGTCTCCAAGGTCCCACACTGTGCAGTGGCTGCACACAGCCGGCGCTCTTGCTCTGCTGAGCTTGTGCTGTCCTCACCAGGCTGGGTGAGCCTGCTCCTGGGTGCAGTGGTGACAAGCAACCTGCCTGAAGGAACATGAGTGCAGCAGGGTGTGGATCTATATGGATAGGGAACACGGTAATCTGGCTGAAGTCAGTGGAGATACACTCCTTGTTCTCAGCCTGATGCTGCTGTGTGGAGAATTGGGAATGAGCAGCTGAGCATCAGAGGTGCTCCATGTTTGAAGCCCTGTAAAGGAGCTCCTGGCAGCCCTTGGCTCCGGGTCAGTCTCTGGTTGATGTGTGCAGTGAGTAGGGAGTCCCTGTGAGCAGATGCTTCTAAAGTGCAACTGTTTGTGCTTCCTATACCCACTCAGGACAGTGCAGCTGGAAAGCTGGTGAAGGAGAAAGTCTCAGGGCACCCACAAGGTGGACTTGGAAGCAGACCATGGTGAATGAGCTCATGTCAGTTTCATTCTGATGGATAGAAGCCCCGTGTGTTCTCACTAGCCCTGGTGCCAGGAATAGCGGATGCTGAGAACTGTAAAATCTGACCTGCACTACCCCTACCTGTACATCACCTTGAAGCACCCAGGGAGTCTGTGGGTGCATGATGCCTGTAACAAATCTCTCTTTATCTTCAGCTCTAGGCCACTTTTCCTTAATAGCCCTTAGTGCTTTCTCTTGGGACCAAAACCTCTGAGATGCTGTGCTACATCTCCTGCAAAGATGCTTTGAGCACTGTGTGGTGCATATACAGCAGGTCTGCAGCTGTGAGGAAGATTCTGCATGGCATGAGCCTGCAGCTTTCTGGCTGATTGCAATGCCCCTCTTTGGGCAAAGAAGTTATCCAAAGCCATTGTCTTTCTAATACGTTTCTTCTGTAAGCATGAGTGTCAAACTGCACTTCCACTCCTGGAGGAGTTTCTCCGGCTTGCTGATTATATTGAAGAGCTGCCTAGGAAAAGGGGACCATCCCATGACAACATGTTGGGGGTGCTGGGGTGCCACAGCCAAGGCAGGCTGGTGCTTCCAGCAACTCCTGTACAAGCAGAAACTCCTCCAGCCACTTAGCAGAGGATTTGTGGTTCCAGCTCCAAAGCAGGAGAGACAATAAAGCTCCTAAATAGTACTTTAAACCATCAAAGTGCTATCCAAACATGAGAGACTCCAAACACAAATGAAAGTGCTAAACTGATTTAAAGAAGAATTAAAAGGTCACGCCTGTTGAACATTTAGCTTTAGAGTTTAGTCATGTTTATGAAACTTATAACTGCTCTTCTAAATGAGTTTTTTGCACTTCATATACCCAGTAAATGTGGGTATGTTCAGGGCTTATGAGTAATTTTAAAAATTTTCTCTTTTAAACAAATTACCACAGCCATAGCCTGGCCCCTTTTTTCCTTCCCTTCCATCTTTGCCTTCCCACTCCACCAAAGGCACCTGAAACACATCCAAAGTTTTAACTTGCTCATGGAAAAGAAATGCATTTCTCATGCATATATTCCACAAAATTAAGTTCAGTTGTGATCAAACAGCAGAATTGTGGAGAACTCCATAGGCGGACAAAATGAGGGAACAGAAATGGAAATGTTTCTGTGTCCAAGATCAGAAATAAATGGGAGTTTGCTATCTCCTGCTGGTCTGAGCACCTGTGTCATTTCCCAAGATGTCTTGTGCTGAGATCCCCCCTTTCCTAAAGGACTCTGGAGTCTGGGTCCTCCCAAACTGTGATGTGGCAGAGAGATGTGGCAGAGCCTACAGCACCCATCCCACCTCCCTGACATGCAAAAGCACAGGTCTTGTGTCCAGGTTGTTCCTTGCAGGAAAGCTGTGCCCTGCCAGACACCCTGTTGTGACTTTTAGGAGCTAACTCTCTTCCATATCCTAAACTGCAGCTCTGGCCATTAAGGCACTGAGCTGGACTTCAAATCAAGTGACTAGAGACTGATGTAGTTGTTTGGCATCAAGAGGGGTGTCTTCTGGTCTCAGAGAGCATGTGGAAACTAGCAGCAGTTTGGGATTTACAGTGTCAGGGTTGGGAAGGTGCGGGGGTCCTTCCCCACTGGCAGCATAAAGCCAGGACAGGCTCAGAACCCTGCATTCCCAGCTTGTGCTATGCTGCTATGGTTGCTCATGAGCAGAAAGGACATTTTGAATCAGAAAGATGGTGATGAATACTCTGGAACTAAGAAAAGGATCAAACACAAATCTCCATATGGAAACAGAGCTGTTCCATCAAAGCCGATGACAAGCTCCCTGATATAGGGATACAGGGTCAGATCTTTGGACAGCATATCCCTTTTCTCAGCGGGACACCTGATCTGGCTGCCTGCAGCTCTGTGCACCAGCATGTTGCACTGATGGGCTGCAGTGCTCCAGGACTCCTCTCACAAAGCCTGGCCCCTAGGCCCATTTTTTGCTACCATCAAGGATGTTTATAATCTGCTGGCTTTTAAAAGCTAGCTGCTTGCTGAGGAAGAACTGTATGGTTTAAGTAGCAATCCACCAAAACAGATTAGCTGTTTCTGAATTATTCACTTACCTTCTCCAAGCTGAAGATTGCTTTACAAACCTTATTGGTGTGTACTTAATGAGTAACAAATACATTTGCAGAGATCTGGATCAGTTCCCACTCAGGAAAGTAGGCTGAACGTGTCTAATGCTGACAATTAATAATTCAACCAGTTAGGAGGTTTTCAGCTTTGCTGCAGTAAAGGCTCTCCATCAGGAAGAAATGCCTCATGGACACAACTGTAGCTTTGAGGTTCAACTACTCTGAGCTTCAGTGCAGGCTTTGCCTTCATCGTCACTTCAGCTTTTTTTGCTTCTTTCCTTCTTTGCCGAATTGGACAGAGAGACCTAACACAGCCTCTCCTCCCTGTAGCCATTAGCCCTAAGTGTGGTGTTGATGTGGCTCCCATTCTGCTGCTGTGCTCTGCTTGTGATTTGTGGGTGAGGAGGTTGCAAATTGTAGGCAATGGGTGACTCCTGTGCAGCCAGCTCCCACAGTGCTCCATTTCCTTCCATTGTGGCAGGGGAGGTCAAGCTGAAGGACTGCTGCTCACTCATCTGCCTTTGCTGCTTCTAATTCTCCTCGCCTCCATCACAAGCAGGAAGAGGGAGCCTGCAACAAGCTCCTGTTTTTTTTCCAATACACTGGAATATTTTTTCCATGATCTGAGCAGATGTTCCTGGCTTTCATTGCATTTTTGCTGAGACTCCTCTATCACACATACTGATTATTTCTTGTAGACAGCAGAGAAGCAGTAGCTTTATCTCTATGACCCTCTACCCCAGATCTTTGGTCTTAGTGGGACAACTCCCTGATCCCACTGGACAAAACAGTATTCCTTACAAAGTCAGAGGGGAGTGGCTTCTCTCTTGTGAGAAGCAAAATCCTTCCTGGCTAAAATGAGACTATTCTGGAAACAAAGCATCTGAAGTAAAAGAATGCACATATTAGGATTTTTTTCTCTATCTAATTGAGATGGAGATCTTGGAAAGTAGCAGAAGCTACTACATCCCAACAGAATTTACTATACCCCAAAAGAAGCTATTTCTGCCCCCCAGCAGATGCTTCTATGCCCCCATCATCAAAATAATGTATCTAACAGAGCTTGGAGGTTTGGACTAGAATTTCTGCCTTTCACTCTTCAAACTACATTTCCATATATTAACTTTAGTTAAGTCTGATGTTGGGCCTCACTATATTTTTGCTCAACCATGTGGGACATGGGTCTGGCATTGCCTCTGCCAGGTTTTGGGGAGCTGTTGAAACTTTTATTATAAGCCTTGTGTGACTAAACCAAGAAATGCCCACTGATCCAAAACCCTCCCATTGCCAGCTGCTCCTCTGGCCAAACCAAGGCTGTTTAGCTGTTGTGCAGCACAGAAGCAAATGTATCAGTGAGGATGAAAGGAGTTTGTGTAGGAGGAAGATGATGTAGAATATGGGCTGGTGCATTGCTGAAGCAGTCACTGGGCTCTCTCCACTGCTGCCTGGATGGAGACAGTGGTTCAAGGGCCTGAGAGATGGCAAAGCTGAACAGAACATAACCCCAGCTCTGCACCATGTTAGCCATCACACTCTGGATCACGTCACAGATTTTTCATCTGGAATCCTGCATTTTGGTCACCCACATGCCAGGACACACCAACAGGAGGCATTCCATGGTACCTGTCAGCTCTGCCCTGCTGCCCTCCGCACCCAGAGTCCAGCACAATGAACAAAGCTGGCCTTCTCACCACGGCTGGAGTGACGAGTTTTTTCCCAGTCAAGGGAAACAATCATCACTAGGGAAACCTTAACTACTTTTTAAAGACCAAAAGAAAACACATTCATTCTTTTAAACATGGAAAACTAAATGGCCCCTTTTTCCTTGGCTGCATATCCGTGGCTGTGGAGCAGGCTGACACAGAGTGAACTCTTTGGCCAAACACTCCCCCCAGTCATTTAGTTATTAAAAAAGAGGGCTCTCTGGTGCAAGCTCTGCCCTTCTCAGCTGCTCGACGCGCTTTTTTTAAACCAGAAAGGCTCCGGACGCGAGAAGTGACTTGCCAACCCTCCTAATTGTGAGTGAAACATCTTGGAGCCCTCTCGAGCTAAAGCACTTCCTGAAGGGGCCCCTGTCACCACAGCACCACAGCTTCATGTCCCTTTTTGGAAGAGCTGGAAGTGAAGCCCCCAGGAGCAGGGCTCTCTGTAAAGGGAATGGAAAGTCACTCATGCAAGTCCCTGGGCTTCAGCAACTCCACTGAAGCCAGGAGAAGCAGTGGGCATTAGTGACACTACTGTCTCCTCATGGTTTTCCTCCATCTCTCCTGATCCTAGGCTATTTCAGGATCTTCCTGGGAGAAAGGAGCTGAAGTTCTTTTCAGAATTGTGAAAATCATTAATTTAACACTGCTCCCACTCTTTTCCATCTTCTGCCCCAGCTGTGTAATCTTGCCTCTAACTGTGCATGCTCTAGTTAATAAAAAGCACTGAAATACAGGTCCAGCTTCTACTATTTCCAGGAATATTTCGTCCCATAAAACCATAGGAAACCATAATTTCAGCAAATTAAATAAGTTACTGCCTATCTCTCTGGCTGAATGCATGGAAAGGGAAGAGCACTCTGCTGGCTCCGTGCATGGGGAGTAACAACAGTCAAATTCCACCAGTGTCCATGCTGGGAAAGGGAGGGGACAGGCAGTCCAAGAAAGGCAGGTCTTCTTTGAGCAGACATTAGAGGAATGCCATATGCAATAGGGAAAATGTACTGTGAGCACAGAGCTCACCAGTCACTTTTTGTTTAATCTAATTAAACGCAATATATCCCTTGACCTTCTGGGCTAGCACTAAATTCTCTTATGTTGTTCTTTCCATATGAAGCTCTATTGACAGATGGGGAAAGCCTAGAGTTTGCTTTAAGCTTCAGATAAGTAAAGTTAAATATGCAGCAGATAAAATTGTTTTCCCAGCACTCCTCTCCCACTGACCAATTGTGAATGCTCACTAGGAGGGTTTAATTCCTCTGGCCTGTATCCCATCCCCAGCTCTGGACACTATGCTCTGTGGCGAGCGAAAGCTGTAAGAGGGCAGGGGCAGAGGCAGAAGCAGAGTGCTGCAGAAACCCTGGAAAATTCGTTTTTAGAGTTGGTTCTAACAGTTGCTGAGCTTCATTTCCATGTGGCACACTATTAGGGAAAAGGGTGCCGCTTCTCGCTAAATGTATTTCCTGAGTCACTAAATAATTTACTTAAACAGCTAATCAGTTGGCATTTGCTGATGCAGAAGCAGGTTTTAAATAAAAAGTGTTGAATTGCATCAGACACCTCATGCATATTCCTTGCTTATACAGGCTCCATGCTGTTGTTGTGTGCACAAGAGTATAATCAGTCAACACAGCTTTGTGAGTTTTGTGTGAGGTAAAGCAACTACAGAGCTGAATTTGGGAGACAGCAGGGTGCCAGGATGCCACAAGCAGGTGCAGGCTTTGATCATGCAAAAGAGTTGGAAGTGTGCTCACCTTTTGGTGTGACAGCCTGCAAGCTCACTTCCTTGCAGGCAAATGAGAAGACCATGTATCTGCCCTTCACCAGCATCACTTGGTAATGCCACCTACAAAGCTATTTTTTTCAGTAGGGTGAAAAATCCTTTAGTCTGAGTCTGGGGAGTTATCACAGGTATCACAGGTATCCCTTCCATGTATGTACTGCTGTGCCTGTGCTCCTGGATGTGCAAGCAACTCCTTGAAATGTAAACCAAAATTTACAGACAAGCCTGGAGGCAATGACCTCATGGTTTCCAACAGGGCATGTTAAAGAAGATTTCTTTACTGTAAATAGCTGTAATACTCCTTTTGGTTATTAATAGCACCAGGTAGGGCAGGAGGCAGCAGCCCACCGAGCACAGAGGGGCTGTTTCCTGCACATGGCCATGAAGTCAGACAGGAGTGATGTGAACCTTGTGGCTCTGATTTTCTGTGGCCAGTTGCAGGAGCCTGACACAGAGTTTGGCATGACTGGTGATCTCAAGTTGTCAGCTTTGAGATCTCTGAGTGCATGTTGGTGTCTGAATAAACACAGATCTCTTGCTGGAAGCTCTCAGCCATTCTCAGAGGATGTGAAGGACCCTGCAAGTGGATTAACAGCCACATAATGTCTCTTGAAGCTCTACAGAAGGGGTAAAGGCTGACTTTTTGGAGCAACTCTTTACCTAGGGAGAATTTTGTTACCTTCAGGCAAAGGGGGTGGCAGGATCACTGGTGGCGTTGACCAGTGTTGCTCCTGTTGCTCCTCCACGGCCCAGCCTCCATCTCTCCTCCACAGCCTGGTGGCAGCCCCAGCTAGCAGGAGGAGTTGGTTTATTAGGGGAGCTGCCCCTTGCAAAACTCACTGTGTTTTGAGCACTCCCACAACAGAGCAAAAGGACATTTTGTATAGATACATACATCCCCTAAAAAAATTGGACCCAGCAGACTGCTCTGCAAAATGAGCTGTGCACGTTGGGTACTAACTTGTGATTGACTGAGGGCATAGGAGAACTTCCTTCTGATGAAGCAAACTTTTCACTGGGAGTGGGCTCAGGCATAAACAAAAAATCTGATGACTCCTGAAGGAATTGGCCCCTCTTCTCTCCTGCAAGTGCTCACATGGTTGTCCTTGCAAAGTTGGAGGGAAGAGGCTGTGTGAAGCAGAATTGTGGGTGACCCATGCAACAGCGACAACAGGCCTGGCAGTCAGTTTCATGCCTCAACATAAAAAAAGTCATTATATGTCCTTGAAACTTAGGTTGGAAATGCCTGGCCAAAGTTGTGCCTGAAACCAGGTAAAGACTGGATGAAAATGTTTCCCTCTGGTGTAAAGAGAAGGGGATGTGCCACCTGGTCCTCATGCGGCTGTGCTGAGTGACTGGCTTTCTGTCTCATTCAGCTCAGCAGAAGGGTTGTTGTTGTGTTTTGCGTCTCCAGGAGACTCAGGACCATTACCCTGCACTGAGAGCAGTGCTGGAGCAGAGTGCATTGCTCCTGGGAAAGCCCTGGCAGGGGGAAGCCAAGGTGACTTGCCCTGTTTTAGGGGCTGCTTTCCTTCATTCTGCCTGTGCTTTGAAGTACCTCAAGGTTTTAGCTATAAAGTGCTAACCACTGAAAAACAAAATCTTGGATTGGGAAGACGCTTTGCCTTGGCGTGTTTCCTGGGACTGAGTGACTTATGATGCTGTGCTTCAAGTGGGGGAAGAACTCCTTGTTTTAGAGGAGGTGGGTCACACTCGCCTGGAGTCCAAACTCACTTGGAGACTTTTTCCCCCCCCCCTTTTCTTCATGACATCAGCCAGGACTTGATGTTACTATTTTAAAAACAAAAGGAGGGGACACCCCCCCGCTTTCCTCCTGCTCTCTGCCAAAAGGAGAACAAAGAACAGCTAAAGCACACAAGTTCTGGCACTCTCTTTGGAAATAAAAACATTCATCCTCATGTCAGGTAGGGAACTGCCCAACCTCTCTGCCAAAGCAAGCAAGCTGGACGGCAGAGCAAACCCATGGCGTGGAGGAGCATGGGTGAAGGGAATGCCCGGTGTCACTCTGTGCTTGGGCAGCTGCTTGCCAAACTCCTGCACTGCTGTACCACTGCCAGAGTGTGCTGGGACACTCCTGGCCATGGGCAGTCATCCAGGGAAGGGCTGCTCCGCTCCTCCCAGGCTGGGAGGTGAGGAAGGACCTTTCTTCTTCCCCTCTCTCATCCCTGCTTCGGCAGCCCCTGCATTTCTGTGCAATGTGTCCCCACTCCCCAGCAGGGCTGGTGCACAGCGCAGGGGTAACCCGGTGTAATTTCCACACTTTAGACACTAACATCTTTGTCTGGCTTCTTCCTCACCATTTAAACATGTCAGCAGTTCCCAGCACAGATTCCTGTGCTGTGAGTTCACCCCCAACAAGCATCCAAACTGCAGGTCGGGGCTGCTGGCTCTTTCCTGCCTGTCTGCAAAGCATTACTGGAACAGGGGCCAGTTCTCCAAACACGAGGAAGAGATTACTTGGGCTTTCTGGAAGGCTCCCTCCCATGCCTTCAGAGCGGAGCAAATGAGGATAATTTATCTGCATGCTTCCAGCTGAACCCAGCAGCTCCGAGCAGCCAGGACTACACTGTCTGTTTGTCCCAGCTCCCACAAGAAGGCATTTTTCCATTGTTGCCTTTGTATATTCGCATGATTTGTTTGTGCCATCACCTTCTGGGACTGAGATAAGAAGTCATCCCCCTGCCTTTTACTGGTGGTGTGTTCCCCAGAACAATCCGGGGAAAAGCTCTCTCACGAAAGAGCCTTTGAATGCATCATATGTCTGATGCAGCCTTCATTCCAGTCATGTAAATAGTTTTGTGTGATCTATGTGGTGAGAAACACAGTGCGTCAGGAGGGAATTGTTCTCTAAACTGTAGTTACGGATGGGCCAAAGCGGGCGAATCCGTGCACGTGGGTCACCAGCTTAATGGACACAGCAGCTGCCTTTCAGAGGGAACAAAAGCCAGGCAGTGAGCCTCTGTGTGCTTGTGCAAGCGGTTCTTGTTCCCCGCAGGAGCTGGAGTTCAGTTTTGTGTCTGGATAGCAATCCTGAGTTCTCTTCTCCGCTCCATCTGCTGTGATCTAATGCGGTGCTCAAGGATGGGTTAATGTCCCTGCTGCTTCCACAGAGGGATGCAGGGAGTGAAGACAAGGCACTGCGGATTGTTGGGCCTTCTACAGAAGAAGCAGCCAACTGGAACAATGCTGTAATGCCATCCACTTTACTGAAGTTACTCGTGATTTTTGAATGTTGAGGCCCAGCAGCTCTGGCTTGGCACAGTGCAATGGGAAAAGAGCAGATTCTCTGTTTGCTTCCATCCTACGCTGGCTCCAATGCCTCTTTCCCTGTCCAAAACAGCTGCATGCTGCCTGAAGTGACTTTACAGACAGTAAAAGCTTAAAACATTGCATTCACCTTCCTGATTTCTTTTTCCCTTAGAGCAAATCATGGCGGAAGATCAAGAATATGGTGCACTGGTCCCCGTTTGTGATGTCTTTCAAGAAGAAGTACCCGTGGATCCAGCTAGCAGGACACGCAGGTACAGAGCATGGAGAGGGGCAGAGAGGTGGGAAGGCTCTTCATTTTCTCAGGTTAATGGGCTTTGTTGGCCTGAATTTCTTCAGACTGCTGCATGAGTGTCACAGCCTGCAGCTCCTGTGTCCCTAGTCCAGAAGAGGCACTTACCTAAATACTAGGGAGGTAGATGTGAAGGTGCAGTGCTCTGGGCTTTCAGTCTCCCAGGGCCAGCAGGTATTATTGCCACCTTTTTCTCAAGAAGCAGAAAGCCGGGTCCTTTGGGTGAGACCCACGCCCACCTCCTGAACCCCAGCAAAGCAGAAGATGCTGGCCAGCACAAAGGTGCCCCACACATGAGCCTAGAGACAAAGGTGTGAACCTGCCACGGAGCACACAGAGGCTGTGAAGCAAGTGTGTTGGGTGCTGCAGGGCAGGTCTCTGCCCTGTTTGAGGTGTGACAGTGCTGGTCATAAATCACTGGCAACCCAAGCTTTTAAGTCCCAGCCTGTGGAGACTCTTTTGGCTTCTGGTGTAAGTGTTGATGCTTCCAAGGTGTTGGGCTGCCCTTCTTGTTTTGAGAAGACACAGCATCATCCCTCATCCAAACCAAGTGCCACAGTGTCCCCTGTCACCCTCAGGTAGTTTCAAGGCAGCGGCCAACGGCAGGATACTGAAGAAGCACTGTGAATCCGAGCAGCGCTGCCTCGACCGCCTGATGAACGATGTCCTGAAGCCATATGTTCCTGCCTACCATGGCGACATTGTGAAGGATGGGGAGCGATACAACCAGATGGAAGATCTGCTGGCTGAATTTGACTCCCCCTGTGTTATGGACTGCAAAATGGGGGTCAGGTGAGTGGCTTTGGGGATGTTGTGTGGGTTTTAAGATGGGATACTCAAAGCAAATGCATCTCCTGGATAAAACTGCCTGAAATATCAAGTAAGAACACCAGGCTCATCTGTCTTCAGGAAAAGCTAAGCCAACAGTGTGAGGGGGGAGCCATGGAGAAGTCTGGGTATAGGAAGGACACAAGAGGCTCCTTCCTTCTCTTCTTTTTTACTGTCTGGTGGAGTGGTTTGGTTTGGTGGAGGAGACAGCACTCTGTTTGGGTTTGGGTATACCAGAATGGCATGGTAGCTTTTAGGAGGAGGGAAACCTTCCTCTCTCTGCCACATGAGGACATAGCCACGGGGCAGGGAGCAAAAGGTGTGGGAGACCCTGTCCAGGGTTTCAGAGGAGTGAAACAAAGACATTTGAATGGCACAACTTCAGTGAGTGAGAAACTTTCCCTCTGCTCAGCCTTTGCTCCTGTGCGCGCTGGAGGGATAAAATGCGTATGCTAAGTGGTTTAGTGCCTTTCGTGCAAAGTTCTTGAAACTTTTCCGAACAGATGAGCAACATTACCCATGTCCTTCTTGAGAACCATCTACAGATACTCCAGGATCCCAGGCTGCAGCCACTTGGCCAGCAGCAGTTTTTGAGTGAGCGATGCCACAGCTGACAAGAGTGTCTCAGAGCAAATGTGAGCAGGGCTGGTGACCCCAGGTGGCTGCCAGTTTTGGAGCAGCTTCAGGCCACCACTCAGTCCTGGATCTGCTGTAGGCTGGTGCCAGGGTGGGTTGAGACACCCCTCGCTGGCGAAGGCGCAGCCCAGACGTGGTGGAGACTCGCTGCTGGAAAAGCTGATGGTTTCTGTAGGAGGGAGGAATCTTTTTTTCCCCTCCTGCACTCTCGATGTGAAACTCGAACTGGCGTGTCGGGCTGTCGGCAGGGAAGAGGCGAGGAATACTTTCCACCAGAGGGGCGGAGAGAAGGGCAGGGGGCCCGATGCAGACACGTGGCCCTGGCTGGCACACACCATGTTGCTGTGGAAAGGAGACAGGACCCACTCTGGACACAGAGATGACAGCCACCAGAAGAAGACCTGCTTCCTGGTGGAAAAAGGTGTTCCTGTGGCTGTGAGAGGAAGAAAGCCTCCCGTGCACAGATCACAGGCTGGGTGATTTGTGCACCTGTGGTTTCGGAGCTCAAGCAGTCAGAGTAGGCAAGGGGGCACATGTGCTGGGCATCATCATCCTTAAATAAGACAGTGCTGTGGGAAAAGCTCTTAAGGGAGGGTGAATTGAGTTAATTCTGTGCAGTGGGGCATCCCCATGGCCAAGCAAATTATCTAAACCTCAGGGCTATTAAACCCATCCTCTGAGCCAGCAGCTCTGCCGCCAGGCAGATACAGATTTGGTTTTTTCCTGCCAACTTGGCTTTGGGATGTGGCAGCCTACTCCAGTTGCTCCTAAACAAAACTGTGTCTTTCTTAAGCCCTGATGATGGTTCAAGCCTGAGGCAATAGGGGGGACCAAGCCACAGACACAGATGATCTGTCATTCTCCTCAGAAGGAAATCTACTTTCTGAGCAGCATGAGCAGCACTTCTAGCACACTGCTGCTTTATTCTGCTGTTTTATTCCCTTTGTCCCAAAATTGTGGGTTTGATGACCTCACCCAAAGACTTTAATTGCTTTTATCTGCAGTATTTTTCAAAGGGACTGATGCTCTGGAGATGTCTGCTCAGTGATCAGTGCTTGCCCTCAGTAACAGCATTAGTTTCCCTTCCCTTGTCCTGGGAGACACAGGAACACATAGTTGCCTAAAATCTTCCTCATGTGTTTTGATTGGTTCTGGAGGAGAACCACACAAGAAGTGCTGGGATTTTGGCACAAGGGACATAGGCAGAGGGCACTGTCCCTCTGCAGAGCTGGGTGTGGCTAGTAGGAAGTGTAGGGCAGTTTGGATTTGGAGGGAAGGAAGTGACAGAACCATTCCCGTGTCGTTTTGCTGGGGCATCTCACCCAACTTGGTGAGTTGTTTGAGGAGGGCCTGGACACTTGCCAGGCTGAGCCAGGCAAGTCTGGGAGCTGTGAGAGGAATTCCATAGTGGTTTATTACTGATGCAGGAAGTATTACTTTGTGGATGATGGTTTTTTTGCATGCCAGAGTGCAGAACTTCTCCACCAGTGTACTCCTCTGAAGGATGCATAAATCCAAGGTCTTGGCACACTCCTTTACACCTTCCATCCCCCTTCCCCCATCCCACTGCAATGAGGCTTGCTCCATTGTTTCCTCTGCCGCTCTAGTCCTTAGGGATCAGCTATCTCGGGTAAGCCTGATTTCTGGGGCAAGGGCTGTTTATGGGTATATGCATCTCATGTGCATCTCTATGGCCCTGCTAATATACCCCCCTCACTCCTTGCAGAACATACTTGGAGGAAGAGCTGATAAAGGCCCGGAAGAAGCCGAGCCTGAGGAAGGACATGTACCAGAAGATGATTGAGGTGGATCCTGATGCCCCCACCGAGGAGGAGAACGTGCTGCGGGCAGTGACCAAGCCCCGCTACATGCAGTGGAGAGAGACCATCAGCTCGACCGCCACACTGGGCTTCAGGATCGAGGGGATAAAGGTGAGTCTGCTCCACTTGTGCAAAGCAGGGGGACCAGCTGCTGGGAGTGCTGGGTAATCAGCTCACAGACGTACACATGCAATGGGCTCGTGGCAAGACCGTTTCACATCTGGACATGCCCAGTCCCTGCACCCAAACCACCACCCAAGCACCTCGCCTGGGGCAGTGCTACTCTTATCAGAGCGCAGCTGATCTCAGCGCATCCATGCAGGAGGACAGTTTCAGCCATCATCTCATTAAATCAGCTGCTTGCTTGATTTCCCTAGCTGCAAAATGCAAAGTGCCATCTTTCAACTTGAAGACTCAAATTAGTTGTTTGCTTTCCCTACTAGGCTGAGCCATTCATACAAATCCCAGTTTGAAGATATGCTGGTCTGCAGTTGGAGCTGTGAGCTTAGCCACAGTCAGTAAGGAGGATGTATTTACATGCCTGTCCAGAAAAATTCAGGAGCTCATCCCTATGAAATGGGATGAACACATGCAACAACACTTTCTGTCAGCACCTGCACACATGTGTAACCTGCTGACTGTGCTTGCTCAGAGCAGTGCTTACACTTCTGGAGATACCTGCTGGGATGCTTTTGTGTCAGCGTTAGATAGGCCAACCCAAGAGGTTTTCTCCTGGTGAGCAGGCTTTGCAGTGAAAGAGGTGTCCAGAATGACACTTGAACAGAGTTAGGTCTGTAACCCCAGAGCAGTTGTATTAGTGATACTACTTGCATGAACATTAGCGATGGCATATGCCTTTTGATTGCCAGCCAACATGAATTAAAGGTAATATCACACTTGAGCCAAGGGTTCATTGCATGCCTGGGCATGGTGTTGGCTTGGCAGCCAAGGGGAGCTCAGTCAAGTTGTGTTTGCAGTAATTTAGGCGTGGGGTGCTGCTGAGAGCCCAGGCAGTAGCTCAGGGCAGCCACTTGCTCTTAGTGGAAACAGTGTCTCAATTTCTACATGTATCTTGGTTGGAGGAGTTTCTCTGTCTTGATCATAGATTGTTTTTCTCCTCTATGAGTTGTGCGGGATTCTCCCAGAGTGCCCATCTGGGTCTCTGTGGCTGTAAACTCCTGCACCTCTCCTGCCTGGAGATAGCAGTGTCAAAATGATAGAATTAAAACAGATTAAGCCATTCCCGAATAAAACCCTCATATGAAATTTTGCAGACTTTCTTGGTAGAGTTCCGCTTCACCTCACCAGTTGAACAGCAAACAAATGTAGCTGTTAGACCATGGGTTTAAATGGTGATCAGCAGGAGTGAGTCACTCAGAGCTGCTACTTCTAAATTAACCACATTCCAAACCACTAGTGGGAAGAGAGTTTTCTCTTCCTCTATGAATGTTGTACACAGGGCGGTGAGCACCTTATTCATTCAGCTCTTTCTATGGCCGGCAGAGGACAGTGCATTTATCTCTAACTCAACCATTCTCAGAAACCCCAGGAGCAGCCCTTGGGCTGAGACCCTTCAAGAGTTTCCTGTCAAGTGATGTGAGGGACCCCTGCCCATCCCAAGCCTCTGCCTGGGATGCTGCTGGTCACACTCCCCCACAACAGCTTTCTGCAGTGCCTCTGATGGGTCAGGACACTTGCCTGCTCATGCAGCTCTTCCCTGATCTCCTCACCTCTCTCAAAGACCCTTTTCTGCTGTGGATGCCAATAAGCACACTGTGAGCTGCTCTGTCTCAGGATAACCCTTTGCCTAGTTCCCATTGCTGCTCTTTTGCTGGTGCTTATTATAAAATTGAGGCTGTATAAAAAAAGAGTGAAGCAGTTGGGACCAAAGCTCCCATGCCCTGTTTCTTCTCCCTGTTTTCTTGGTATAATCAGAAATACCTGTCTATTTATAGTCCAACATGATATATCCTTGGCTTCTCAGTCTGTGATCTGAGGACGTTTAGGGGGCTTTACAACAAGAGCAGGTCATATGTGAACCACTTGAAATGAAAAATTTATAAAAACCCCAAGTCATATTGCCACAAAGGAAGAAAACTACTGTGGAGGGAAATAAAAGCAATAATGGAGTGCTAAGATTTCCACCTCTGTTTTAGCTGACCATAAGCGAGTTGCTGCCAAATCTGAGCAGTGGATTTTTTTGAAAGAGTTGAAGCAGCCCTTTAATTGAAAAATGTTGAGAAGTGCTGGCCTCCAGCAGTATTCCTGCTGCTGCTCCTAGGGGCTGACTAATTTGATCAAGGCTCTAATTACTGTAATTCTCCTTAAATCCCTCAGCTTCTGGGTTATTTTCCCCTAAGCTAAAGCATTAGCAGTTCACGCTGTTTCACGGCTGGCTTTTTTTCCAATAGGGCTGTGGAGCTGGCTGTGCTGTATCCCTGTTGTTTGCCCTCTTTCTGGGGTTTAGTTTCTGTGTTAGGAAAAGTGCTTTCAGTGCCCTGGCTGTCTCTCCATGTTTTATTTCCTGCTGTGGATGCTTCCCAGGGAAGAGCAGGAGTGAATCTGCTCTGCCCCTCACTCACGCCGGAGGCTGGTAATGGAGAGTACCTTGCAGTGTAAGGGAAGGACAGGATTTGGCCCTGGGCACATGGGCTGGAAGGGTCACAAGGGAAGAAGAGGAGCTGTCCTTTGGGATAGCAAGGGCAGGTAAGGTGAACAGGCAGCTCAGGGTTGTGACTGAGAATGGAGACCCTTTCCTGGCTGAGCTCTCCCTTTCCCAGGTAGCCTTGAGGATCCAGTTTTTCCTCTTTAAAATGGAAATTTTCCTCTGCAAAAGGAGATAATGACACTTATCTAACTTTCTGGAATAGCTTGAGACTGTTGGAAACAGTAGCTATTAATAAAATTTCCATGCTAAAAGTAATACATGTGATCCCTGGTGACCCATTTGAAGCTTTCTGGAGCTTATTGCAAGAAGTGACACTCCTGAGTTCCTGCTCTGATCTGAGCACCACTCACCATTGCCTGGAGCAGGGCCACGGTGGGACAGCTTTCCCCAGGGCTGGAATCTCTGCAGGGTCCCAAACCAGCCCTGAAAGCCTTCACCTGACTTTCCCAAGACAGGCAGCTCACAAGCCCTATCTGAGGCCAGACAGTGCTGAAGGGAGATCTGGCTGACCCGAATCCTGCCCCGGTGACACCAGCATGAACTGGAATCGCTGACAGGGTGGAGGTTGCAATAGTCCTTATCAGCCCCCCTCACATTTCTTCTGCGTGGAAGCCAGCCCCCTCGGGGCTCAGACACACCTGTAAATGTCATGGCAGTTGTCAGCTTCATGCCAGCAATGTCTGGCTGGGCAAGGAAACCACGGGAGGTGGGTAATGGTGGGAGCAGCACTCCAGATAGGCTGTTTGGCTTTCCTGAAGCCGAGATTGCCTTATCTGAAAGGCCATCTGTGATTTTCTTTTATTTTTAGGAGCACTTAGAAGTCCATCTCCTTTCTTGGATGCTTTGTGGAAAGTTGTGCTCTTTACTTATGGAGTTAGTGCTCTGGCACTTCTCCAGTTTGATGTCAATCATCCCCCTGGGAAAGGGCGGGTTGATTTCTGAGCTGCCACCTCAGAGGTCACATGAGGGACGTATAGCAGCAGAGCTCTTGATCCCTATACATCGCATACGTGCATCCTCACGCATACCAGAGCATCCTCAGCGAGCCCCCCTGCCTGTGCTGCTGCAGAGACACAGCCAAAAGCAGAGAGCCTGGCTCTGACTGATCCATCCACAGGAGGGCTTCTACAACAGGGAGTCTCCAGGAAAATGTTGTCCCTGGGCCCTGCCAGTACACGCTCTGACAGCCATTAGCCTCGCTTTTATACCCTGTGGCTGCAAAGTGGTCAGGCTGGGTCCAGGGTGGTTTGAAGCTGGGTCCATTGGTTGCAATCTGAAAACAAAGTTTTTCACGGAGTTTCAATTTTCATATGTTGCTTTTGTTATCACCTTTGTTAACACTTGCACAAAACACAAGTTAGAAGCTTAAGTGGACTGTGTGATTCATCCCAAACTGCGCATCAGGTGTTGGTTTGGTGCCAGACTTGCCTTGTCCAGCTCTCCACAGCCTGAGTGTTCAATCTTCCCCCTAAGCTGGACTGCCCACCGTGCCCACTGCCAGCAGGTGGGAGATGCACAGTGCCCAATCCCAGGGCACTTTCCTAGATGGGTCTCAAATTTCCAGGGCAGGAGATTTCATTGTATCTTCTTCCTCCCTCAGCCTCTGCTCCTTCATTCTTACTGCATCTTCCCCAGCCCACAGGATGTCTTTTTGGCCCCTGTCCCTTCAGTCTATTGTGTGCAAACGAGCTGTCTGGAGCAGTTGCATGGAGCACTGCAACGGAGCTATGAGCACAAGCATGTGTGGTTTAAAATAGCCCCTGTATCCAGGAAGCAAGATCTGCCTGCGTGTCCTGCAGCCCCTCTGGACAATGAAATGTGCTGATGTAAATATCAGAGCCCCAGGAGGATCAGGGAAATGGGGACAGACCTACAAAGCTGCCCAGAGGTTTGGACAGGAGCCTCTGGATCAGGGCTGAGTATTATTCTTGCAGTAGACCAAGCTGTGCCATCTCCATGCCAGGTCAAGGGTGGATGTGACTCTGAGGAATAGGTGGAGGAGTGCACAGGGCTGCATGCTGCATCTCAGTGCCAGACTGCTGCCTTTGAGTGTTTGCAATCTGTGGATTATCAAAGGACTAGTGAGGCCAGGCTGCTATGGGGCTTGCATGTTGCCTTCATCTCCTTGCTGCAGTGGTCCATGAAGGACTTTGCGTGGAGAGGTTTTGTGCCTGCTTCTGAGACGTTGTCTCCATCCACACTCAGTTTTGTGCTGTTGTGATCATGCACTGCTGTCCTACCCAAGCCAGTGGGGCAGCCCAAGGCTGGTGTCAGCACCTGTGCTCAGCCACAGCAGTGATGGGAAGCCATTTTGGGCACAGAAACACCAGAAACAGGTAGTCTCCAGCCTGTGTTGGCAGCAAGCACTGGGTCCATGAGAAGGAGCTTGTCCACATTGCCAGTGACCTTGGCAAGTGTGTGATGCTGCAGAGTTGCTATTTGCATTAGAGGGCAAGACATTGGAGCTGTGGGATAACTTGGGTTGCTCAAGGCAGAGAGCTGCTGCCTCTGCTCACCCCTGCCCCATAGACAGTTCCTTTAGCTGCCAAAAAGGCTGGTCACATCCTACTTAGGAACACACATTGGCTGCTGAAATACTAGTTCTGCCTTAACTCCTTCCCTCCCCATCCTGCTCACCACTCTCCCTTCATTTCAAGAAAGAGGATGGCACTGTGAACCGGGACTTCAAGAAGACACGGACAAAGGAACAAGTCATGGAAGCCTTCAGGGAGTTCACCAGAGGGAACAGGAATGTTTTGGTGAGTGGAGGATGCTGGGGGCCTGCCTGGAGAGGGCTTTTCCTTCAGAGGTTGTACTTGGCTCCTCAGCTCCCTGCCCTGCAGGGCTGAAGCCTGGGAGATTTCTCTTAAAAAAGCCTGAGAAATGTTGAAAAGAAACACCATCCTGGTGCAGGGGTGAGGGGAGAGCTGGGAAGGAACGTGTTTGCTGCAGCAGAACTGCTGGAGGCTGCTTCCAAGACTGTTGAGAATGCTCAAGGTTTGGCTCCCAGAACTTGCTGAAGAGTCATAGCCAAGTTCTGCCCCCATCCCTGGGGCTGATGGTCACATCTGAGTGTGCAGTGACAGAGGCTCCCAGCCTGGCGTAATGGGCATAATGCCCTGCACTCAGTTTCACAGAAGGGTGGCCCTGCACCAGGTACCCTTCACATGGGCAAGCTGCCATCAGCATTTTCCAAGTTTCTCTGTGTTGCCAGGAGAATAAGAGACATAGCTGTAAACAATTTACACCAACTATGTCAAATATCCTATTTGACAAAGCACTCCCATTTCAAGCTGTACTGTATAAAGTCTCCAAATGGAAGGCTTGAGCTGGAGAGGCCCTTGTCTCTATGTCTTTCAAACCTGCTTGTTCACTGATAGGGTTTACCCAGGGATTATTCCTGGATCTGAAAATGAAGTTGCTTGGCTGCATTTTATCCCCAAAGAGTTTGGAGCACACTGACACCATCATGCTGTGGCTCTGGATGGGCTTCCTTGGACAAAGCATTCTAATACAGTGACCCCCACATCTCTGCTTGCAGGCTTGTTATAGTGTTCAGATACCTGCTCTGTGTGTGTTCCTGTGATTAGTCCTTCTAACTAAACCCCAATGTCTAATGATTGGTGGGGCCCTCTGAGAAGGTTTAGTGCCTTCCAGCAATTTGCAGTGGTGTTCTTAAGAGGCTGTATGTTGACTGGTGTGAAACCCCTTCTGCCTATGGGACCAACTGGAGTTACAGAAGTGTCTCGTTGGTGTTTGACTGACTTGAGTCATAAAATGACTGATGAGGGGAAGAGTTGACCTATTAAAAGGGTGCAGGGGAGAGAAAATAGCAGCATGGCTGTGCGTGCACAGCAGTGACTGCTGAATTAGCTGTTCCCTCCTTGTAAGCATCGTGGATGCAGTGGGGAGAGTCTGCAGAAAGCACTGGTTCAGCAAAAGCAAGTGTTTTCACTAGGTTTTGGAAGCCACAGGAGCTCACTGTAGAAGCTGAAAGGATAAGTGGATCACAAAAAAAGGGGATACCCTCTGAGGAGACAGGTCTGTGGGAGGATGCTGAGCGCAGGGTGGCTGAGGAACACCCTTGGCCTCTCTCCATACAAACGTAGTATCATGGAGAGGATGCTGGGAAGAGAGGTGACTTGGCTATGTGCCCCATGCAGTGTTTTTTATGTAGGTTTCCCACAGCACTGACAGTTTGGGTTTCTTTCTTTTTTGTAATTCCAGAACAGTTACCTTAACCGGTTGAAGGGTATCCGCGCTACCCTGGAGACATCCCCATTCTTCAAGTGCCATGAGGTAATCTTGTTTAGATAGATCTACCTGGAAATGCAAACTGTTAAATCTCAGCTTGTCCAAGGAAAGAAGGCAAAGTCAGAAGGTGTAAATATCTGTAATTTTGAATTTATTCTTATATTTTCATAGCCCTATTTATCTAATACTTATGTGCAAATACAGGTGATGACAGATACAATGTTTATGCATCTGATGTGGGCTCGAATCTACTGAAAACCAATGTTCATAATGGTTAAAAGTGATCTAGGAGGAATTCAAGCTGCTTAGGGGTTTACATGACAGGGAAAAATCCCTAGTGTAAAAGCACAGGCATTTTCTGGAAAGAAATGTCTGTTTGAAAGTGCATCAGGTATTATTTGGCTGCCAGTTGCTCCATGTGTTCAAACAGGGCTTCAACATAGCCATAAATTGCAGTTACCCCAAACTTGCCTTTCCTGAGCTGGTTGGGTCACCACAGTAAGAACTCTTCCTTTGGAAGCACTTACCTACAGAAATGACTGTCCGTTATACCAATATTTTCTACAGTGAAAATTCAGTTCTGATGGGAAAACAAAGAGGAAACACTACTTTTTTCTGCCATTTCAGGAACTGAAGTACTCCACAATTTAGTGAAATAATTTTATTGATTTAGCATTGGTGAAGAATGTTTACTATTTCATCTACCTAACAAAACATGAGAGCATGTGTCCTTGTCACGTGTTGTCTATGGACAAAGGAGCCTCCTAGGAACCTTTAAGTCACGGGGCTCAGGAGCCACAGCTCCAAGAGCCCACTGTCCCTCAGCCAAAGCTGCATGAGCCACCTCAGCCCTGGCCACACACAGAGGGTCCTGCCAGGAGACAGATGGGGCCATGCCTCCTGATGGCAGTGCCTGTAAGGCAGTTGGAAGGGAAATGTCAAAACTGAGGGTTTGGGGTCAGTTCAACACAGGAAACAAAATGCTCCCTGAAACCGAGTGCCAGGGTTTGAAAACACAGAAACAAAGCAGCCTTTCAAGGAGGTTTTGCAAGGAGTTTCTACTCCTTAAAAATTAAAAAGCAGCAGCTTTGACTTTCCATCCTGCTTCAGGATGAAGCACAGCAGAAGGTTTGCCATGCTATGTGTGTCCCTTCACAAGGCCCTTGTTGGGCAGGGTTCCTCTGAGGAGCTGCAGGAGAATTTGGCAACCCAGGACAGGCAAGCGAAGAACGTCAGCAAAAGGCTTTTTCTTAAAATTAAAATGCTCTGTCCTGGCCAAGAGAGGGCTAGAAGAGTTTAGAAGGAGGAGGTCTAAAGATAAGCGTTTCCCAGAAATAATACTAACTCTGGACCCTGGATGTTTTCCCAATGTACCGGAGGAAAAAGCCTCCTCAAAAATGTAAATTTATAACAGCTTTTGCAAAAAAGCAGTACATGCTTCTCATTCAAAACCCTTGTCTAAAGGCAAACCTCATGCTGATAGCATGAACGTGGGAATCTCAAGTAACATTTAGTGCTGCTGTTTTGGAGGGCCGACGCCAGCTGGATTCTCCTCCATGTATCTCCACATCATATGGTGCACTTTTGGCTCTGAGCACACTGCATCACCTCTGATACAGCCCTTGCACTCCGGTCACCAAGGTCTCTGTTTGTGATACAAGGCCAAGCAAGTTCATAATCCAGCAATTCATGCACATCAGAGAGAATTTGGGAAGCAGTCTCCATTTGGGAGAGCTCTGAAGCACATCCACTGGTGCTTTTCTCTAGAAGCTCCTGCTAAAACCTTCTGACCAGAGGAGCAGATTCAGCAGAAAAACATGATGGTGTCTGGCTGATACCAATACATGTTCCCTAAGCATCTGGGAAGCCACAGCAGAGCTGCTGCTGGATGTTGGCTTGGCTGGGACTGTGAGCCAGAATGGGACAGTGAGCTGAGCTGGAAGTACTCACCTGCCAATCATCTCTCTGCTCCGTGGTTGGTGACCATTGGGCTCGTGGGGTCTCCCCAGTGCAATAGGCCTTGAGACTTCTGCTCAAAGCCCAAATGCACCTGTAGGCTTCCCTGGTTGCCCAGGCCTATACTTGCTACAGGATTTTCCCAAAGGCTGATCAGGATATGAAAGAGCCCTTCAAATCAGATGCAGCTGAGTGCACTCAGGGAAAAGGAAATCTAGGTGCATGCAGCTCTGTACCTTGTGTCCCCGGAGCACTGTGAAAGTCAGGAGGATATTCTAGGAGGAATCTGGGTATAATTGGATGATGTTTCAGGCAGGAAATTTGCAAGTGACATACTTGGAGCATCCCCATCCTTGTAGTGATGTCTACAGGGCTGGTGAGTGTGAATAGCACAAGCTGATCATGAAGAACTGGCCTTGGAAAAAATTGCCATCTGAAGGCTGAGATAATTCATCTCATTTCTTCCTAGGGGACAGTTTTCAAAATTACATTTCCATCTTTCATGCTTATGTTTTTCTGATCTCCTTCTGCCAAGACCTGGCATTTGTATGAGTAAATCAGCTTGTCTGAATGCCCCATTTGTATGTGCAAACACAACCAGCAGCAGCCAGAGTTTGATTTTGCTCATGCAAAATTGTAGCAGCATCTCTTGCAAATGCAGCCTGAGATAAGGTATCTGAAAGCCCCAAAGCTGGCTGAGAATGAGCAACAAGAGCACCACTAATTCATCTCACCTCTTCGCAGGTAATTGGGAGCTCTCTCCTCTTCATTCACGACAAGCAGGAACAGGCCAAAGTCTGGATGATTGACTTTGGGAAAACCACCCCATTGCCGGAGGGACAAGTTCTCCAGCACAACGTGCCCTGGGTGGAAGGGAACAGAGAGGACGGCTACCTCTGGGGACTGGACAACCTCATTCAGATCCTGACAGAGTTGTCCCAGAGTGAAGACTTGCATTAAAGCCACGCGTCTGACTCTGCCACTACCCCCAACCTGCCCCCGACTGACTCTTCTGAACTGCACTACAAGACACTTTCCAGCCCTTGCCCTTCCCATTTGAAGCTATACTCTCCCTATTTAATGTGTTTTTGTTGTGGTTTTTTAGGTTGTCTTGGTTGTTTGGTTTTTTCCCTTCTCCTTGTAAATAGAGAGCTAACCTGCCAGAACAAAAGCTGAACTTGAAACCTTGGCTTTGCAGAGTCAGTGGGAGCAGATGGCCATGCTGGCCAGGAGCAGCCCGGAGGGGTTACTTAGGCAAGTGCATGCTTTGCCTATCGCGCTTTTGTCTTTTGCACAGCCTGATTTTAAGAGAACTGGTGGAGGAAGGAGCCTCTCCCTGGACTGGGATCAGTAGCTTCATCCTGAAAACACTCAGTGGCAACGCCTAGGACCCTCTGGCAGCCAGGGTGTGTGAGCAAGACATGGAAATGGTGAAGGAGACTGGAGCGGGAGCTCTCTAATTGTCATTGCCAGCGCCTTTCAGCCTAGAGAACTGGCTGTGCCAAGTCCTTAAGAGCTGTTAGAAGGGCAGATGTGGAGGTTTCTTTGTGTTCTAGACATTCTGTAGGGGTTGCTTCATTATTTTTGAGTGGCAGTGGAGGGCAAGGGTTTCTCTCCAGCTGCAGAGCCATGTAGTCAGGTACTGGTATTTGCCATGGCCAGATGCTTCCCACCCACATCCCCCATGTGGGATGTCCTGGTAGGTAACACTTTGAACTCCTCTCTAGAGCCCCAGCTTCCCTGCTAGGAGCTGCTTCCAACCTGCCTTAGCTGGGGTCTCCAATCCTCCTTAGTTGGGGAAAATAGCTTATAAAGGACTACTATGAGACCTAAAGTAGCCATCCAGGTTGATCAGTCTTTTTTGTCAGCAGCCAAGCACATGTTGTAGGGGTGGTGCCACCAATGCCCACACCTGGCCCATGGCAACCCTCCCACCTGGAGCATCTCCATAACTCTTATCTGCAGTAGACAAAGGGTTACAGCAGCAAAGCAGCTCCTGGGTTAGTCGCCTTTGGCAAAGCAGAGCTGGGGTCAGGCATGCCCTTGCCTTCCCCTTTTTTCCACAGAGCTAGCTGGCTGCCACTGCACTGGCTTCCCAGCCTGCTTGGACTGTGTGGATGGCCTCTGCACTCCTGCTCCTGCAAAAACACCCAGTTCCCCATTTAGGGCGGAGGCTATTTTTTAACTTCCTGGAACATTTGAACCAAGTGGCGGCAGGGCTGGCTGACTAAAGGTCATCCATTGAGAGGATGGCGGGAAGGGAGCAAGCCAGGAGTCCCTCATGTTGAGGACAGAAGGAAAATGCAGCACAGGAGGTGGTGCAGGAGCTTGACAGCCACAAATCCTTCACCTGCCCCAGCCCTAAACCCGTTGTCTCATTTTGCTTCCCAGGAGCAGTACTCCAGAGTCCCGCTACCATAGTTCAGCGGGTCCCGCTTGGGGTGGGAGATGTCCCAACAGCAATAAGGAGGAGGAGGAGAAGTTGGCCACTGAGCCATCTGCAGCCATGCCCCAGCCTCTTTCCCAAGGACTGAAGTTCCTAAGGTTTTCCTCAGTTCATATCTCATCAGACAGGTGTCTTTTGCTCATCAGATGCCATTGTAAATGGTTGCACTGTTTTACCTCCTTGCCAGGCTTTCTAGAATAGCCCATGTAGAAGTGCCTTATAGACTTTGCTCTGTCCCATTATTGTCATGGAAAAGGTTGGGGTTTTTTTAAGTTATATTTATTTTTATCCCATTTTAATTGCACAAAACACTAAAACTTAATGCATGGAATACTTTTTTTTTTTTTTAACTGTTTTTAGTTTTTAAACCATTCCTTTCCAGCTTTGGCGAAAGGGTGTAAACAGATATGCATAGCTATGTACCACTTACTGCTGTACTTCAGCTTTGAGCTGCTCTTATATATGTACATTATTTTTTAAGCCGGTTTATAAACCAGAGTCCTTGCTTTGTGGCTTCGAAAGAAGCAGACTGTTCCTCTCAGATGTCTTATGCCTTCCTGGAGGCTAGAACGGTTGATGTGAGGGATTTTCCCTGCTCCCACCACACCTCTCAGTCATTGGGTAATACAGAAAAAAATCCAAACTGTTCTGGAACACCAACGCACAGTGCCTGTAAAAAAGTCCTGTAACATTGCAAATAAAAGCATATAGGAAGCATTCCCCTGGTGTGCAGTAGCCTGGGAACAACCTTTCATGTCCATGGTGATTTGAGGAGGGAATAAGCCTCCAGCAGTGCTACCTAAAAGCAAGAGTAGGGAAGGACCCTGTGCTGAGGACAGATCCTGACAAACAGGAACTGACTTTGCAGGGAGCAGGATGAGGGAGAGCAGAGGTTGTGAGGGGCCCAGGCTTGGTGGGGAGCACTCCTGGGAGTGGCCTGAATTTCTCCATCCCCCTTCTGCAGGGAAGCCCACCAAAGACACCTAATGTTTTTTGCTAGTGCTGCATTGTGGCTTACACTGAGTTGTTTCAGAGTGCCACCCTGTGATTTCTGCTTTGGAGAACACCAAAGCACCAAGGGGCATCCAAGCTGCCTGGCACAGCCAAGGACTTCCCCTGCTCCTCTTCCTCAGCCAAGGAAGGTTGTTTCTGCACTGAAGGAGGAATTGGGTTGTAGAGCCTGAAGGCACCTCTGTTCCCTCATGATTGGTTGTGCAAACATGGACAGCAGGAGCCTGGCTGAGGGGGATGGGTGGGCTGCCGCATAGGAAAGCCAGACTCAGGAGAAGCCCAGCCTGGGAACGAGTCCTAGTTCACTGTGGCACCTCTAAAACAAACTGCAGCAGAAACCCAGCATGGAATTTGCTTGAAGACTAGAAACCTCTTGGTAGGAGGTAGAGCTAGCAGTATAAATCATATGAGGTTGCTCTCCGTGCACCAGCAGTCTCCTGTGGGCTGTGAGAAAGTGAACGTGTTTCCTCTCTGGCTGCTGTGCACGCTCCTGCAGCACTGTTTCTGACAGCCCATGTTTTACTTATTGCTCCAGTTTTTGTGGGCCACTGAAAGTCTCTGGTATGTGACTCCTCTTCCTACCTTCAGAGAAAAACAAAAGCCTCCAAAACTTACCCACCTGCACCCTGAAATGCAAAACCTGAAGGTAAAGAATAAGAACGTCAACCCTGTTCTGCAATAACCTCTTTCAAGGATTAAGGAAACACCGTGGCATCATGGTGATGAGGGAAAGGGAATAAGTAAGGGAAAGGGAATAAGTAAGGGAAAGAAACCCCTTGTGACTGAGTGCTGCCATCTGCTGACCCTGAGGTTTATGGATGGGATTGGGAAGGGGGCCCCATCCGCACACGCCACAGCAAGAGCTTGGCTTGTCCCCCCCACCTGGCTTTACTGAACTCCAAAAGCAAAGCCCAGGGCTCCCTGTGTCTTCAGGGATTAATAAACTAAATAATTTGTAAACTCAAGATAGAAAAGAGAGGCCAGCAGTTATACTAATGGGGAAAAAAAAAACGCTCTAGATGTTGCTGAGGTTTCTACTCTTACGGAATGGAGCCTCTCAGCACCTCCAGTGCTGCCATGGGGTGTAAGGCAGTCTGCTCAGGCTGCAGGTAGGGAGGGGGCAGGCCCTTTCTTTCATCATTATCTTGTTAGGTACTACTTGCCAGAATGAGCCTCCCACAAATCAGGCTGTGCTGGGGCCCAGCTGGGAGTGGCAACTTCTGAAAATGCAGGGCTTTGCTGTGGTGATTCATAAGAGTCTGAGGTTGGTGTGCTTCAGGTTGTTCCCAGCACAAGCTGGAGAGGTTTTAGAGGTCTCTGGGAAACACCTCAGAAGGGGTTTTGCCTCTGCCATGGGTGATGCAAGGCAGTGTTACTGTCTGGCCCCCACAGCCAGAGCCCCTGCCCTGAGAAAGGGCTGGAGAGGGCTGTGTTGCCCCATCAGTGAGACCTCAAAAGGAGAGTCTTAAACTGTTTAAGGCCACCTAAGTACTGCTGGCTATAAATGAAGGTATGAGGAGGCTGGGGGGGATCCAGCTGTACGAGGGAGGGTTTTCTTATGCATAGGTGTGGAGTGATGAAGTGCTGACACTTTGGGGCTGGGGGCTGGTGCTGCCGGTAATGAGGTTTTCCCCTGGAGACCCCTCGCTGCTGCCCCAGGGTAAGGTGGTTCTGGCAGCTTGGAAGTTGGCAACAGCCCCTTTCGGTTTCACTCGGGACCCCCATGACACCGTGCCCAGTGCAGCCAGGGGAAGTGGGAACGAGAGGGTTGCCAGGGTGGGAAAGCTCCTGCCTTTGTGGTGCTGCAGGAAATGCATGGCGGGGAGAACATGAGGACACCATGGCAGGGGTGGCTTGGCAGAGGGGTGACAGCATGGCCAAATAGCATCTGAGTGTGGAGGGGTCTTTTTCTGCCTGGGGATGCCTTTCCCCCCAGGTACTCTGTCATGGGCGTGTGCCTGACACTTCCAGGGGCCTGCAGGCTTGGAGATGCTTAAGAGGAGTGCTGCCGGGGCACCTCCAGGCTTCGGTGGGGAGGGCTCGTGTCACAGCCCCCACACAGGGCTGTGCTCGGGCTGCTCGTTTCCGCCGTACCTTAAAAACCACTCCGTGCCTCGGGCCGCCGGCGCTTCCCGCGAGGGCCGGGAGGTGGCGATGCGGCCCCGACGGTGGCTGCAGCGGGGCGGGCTCTGCGGGGGAGGGAGCGCTTCCCCGCGGGAAGGGTGCCCGCATCCCGGGGATGCTTTCTCCGGGCCTGCACGCACGCCGGGCGTTGCTGCTTTGGGATTTTCTCCCCACCCCGCTGAAGTTTTGGGACTTGTCGCCTGGCGATGCTCGCAGTGGGAGCTGGGAGGTCGTTAAAATGACTAAACCCCCTCTCCACTAGCGGCTCTGTCCCGGTCCTCGCAGGAGGGAGGCACAGGATGAAGGGATTCGTGCTGCCTGCACCCCCTTTCTGGATGTAGACTCCTGCATTTGGCGGTGGGAGACTGGGGCAACACGTCTCCCATCCCTGCGCTATTCCAGGGCTGGAGCCCTGTGCTTGTCCCATCTTCTGTCCCCCTGAGGGACAGCTCTTGTCTCCTGAGGGATAGCTTTCCCACTCACACTCCCTGGTCTCACTTGAATCTATATTTTATTCTCTTCCCTGGCCTTAAAAAGTAGGATTTTGTTCTTTGTTATTGTGAAGTGTTAAAAATAAAAATTTAGAAACCCCCTGGAAATGGAGGAAGTGGGCAGGGCCTCGTTGTAGTGTCAGCTGGTTTAGTTTGTCTTTTTCCCAAACAGTTTCAAGTCCATGAAAGTGGTCACACTCTGCTCCTGCAGCAGTGTGAGGTACCCACCCAGGGGCCTCAGGGATGATCTGCCATGCCCAGAATCACACTTCACCCACCCTCATAGGAGGGCTGGGAACATGACTGTGCCATCTCCTGCACCTCCAGTGCCTGACCCACCACGAGTGATGCCTCCAGTGAGGCACTGGAGCACAGCAAGAAAGGCTTTACATGGGAATTTACTGCTCTGGGAGGTGCTCCAGGGGCTGCTGATGCTTTCATAGCGACAGATGTTCTCTTCCCACCACTCCCTACCTCTCTCTCCATCCTTAGCAGACCCATCTTGGTGGTTCCTGCTGCTGCTGCTCTCCAGGATAAAACTGTGCTTCCACCCCAGAGCAACCAGGGAGCACAGGAGAGGTGCTGCTGGTGCCACTCTAGAAGAGTGAGCCCATGGAGGATGATTCTGAGTAAATCTCACCTGTGGCAGCTCTGGAGGAAACTGGAAAATTTCTGGGCCCCAATAGCTCACCTCTCTGCTTCCTGCTTGGAGATATCCTGCTTTCTATTTGCACCTCCTGCCATTCATCCAGTGTGTATTAATAATGTCAGACCTGCAACACCTGAGGCCAGCACACCCCCCCCTCCATTACCTGTTGCCAGGGTGTTCAAACACAACCTTCTGTAATGTAAAAATCTTACACTGGGAACCACCTGGACAAAGGAGCAGGAAGGGAAATAGAAGCACAAAGAGCTGACCAGAGCCAGGAAACAAAAGGAAAATACTTCAATTTCTAGTGACTGACTTTCCTGTCAGGAGGGACTTTTGCTCTGAGATGGTTTATATGCTCCTTTCCATGACATGAACCCAGGCACTCCTCCTGCAGGGACACAAACACAGAACTACAGAAGTGGAGTTTAGCTTGGATAAAGGAATGCAAGAAGGAAAATATGTCTATCTTGTAATAGCAAGATAGAGATACTATAGCTGTGTTTCCCCCTTTGCAAGGGATCTGTGGCTAAAAAACATTTCCCACTGGCAATGCAGTATCTTTTTCTAGTACTAAATTCATGCTTCATTTCTTTGTATGCCTCCAAAACAGCGAGAGGAGATGGCAGGACCCATGGATGCGTTCCACAGTGTGCCATGTGCTTCCTCCCACAAGTCATCATCCCCAAGCAGGTGCTTCAAACATGTCCTGATGCAACTGCCATGTTTTGCACATGGCCAGCTGCTTTTCCCGTATGACATGGCTTTGCAGGAAGGCTCTCGGTCCCTGTGGTTTACAGGGAGATCATTAAGGGTCAGAAAGGATTTCTCTTGAATGCTTGCATGCCAGCATGGTCCAGCCCACACATGCTGCTGCCCAGAGAGCATCCGCAGGGCAGTTTGGTGCCATCATCTTGTGCAAACGAGCTCTGCCCAGTGGGGATTGCAACCACAGCCACTCAGCCTTCAAAACAGCCTTGTCCTTAGAGGGAGGCCAGGAGGCAATTGGAGGATGTCAGGCAGAGGTTCCAGCAGGTTGTGGTGTTCCGAGTCTGCCAGGGCACTTGCACAATGTCTCTGCAGGGACAGTGGTCCCTCACAGCTCCTAATCCATGTGCTGCCCAGTGTAGGTACTCAACAGCAGGCAGGCCTCTGAATAAACAGAATTTAAGCCTGGAATTTGGCGTTCATCTGGCTGGCCTGGACCCAAGACCCACAGCCTTTCTTCACATTGCTGGCAGCACGATGCTCGTTTGCCCTCACTACCCTCAAGCCCATATCTAAGGCAGATAACCTGCCCTGCAGGGTTTGAGAGCAGGGATAGAGGAGGTGAGCGGCCAGGCTGGGCAAGGCAGGGGGCACATGGTGGCCAGGGCCAGCAGAAACAGCCTTTTTCTAAAATTAGACCTCCAGGGAGTTAGTTTCCTAGAACAAACCTTCTTCATTTGGAGAAGAAACAGAAGACACTGTGGAGTCAGTCTTAGCCTTTCATTCCACTTTCTCCTCAGCTAGACTGGCTCAGTGGGGTCAGAGGTGACCGAAGGTGCATCAACACCTGCCAGCTTCCCAGCTGTGCCCCAGGATGGCTCCAGGCTCCAAGTGGAACAGCTGGACACAGCCTCAGTCTCCTGTCATGGGCAGGAGCAGTGTCACACCTGGCACAATCGTGAGCAGGGCACTGCTGAGCTGAGCTCCACTGGGCTCATGCTTTGGGCTGCTCAGGTTCTCGTCAGAGGTGCGCCTCTGACAATAAGTGTCTTTTATGGGCTCAGAGCAGTGCAGGCACTTTGGAGGGGCAGGCAGCAGAGCCAGGTTGGCAGCATCCTTTCTGGGATATAGAAACACCTGGTAGCTTGAAAGATTATTATTTGGAATAATGTCTGGTGGTGAAAAGGAGCCAGACTTTATGTTTGCACCCACATGAGGGGGAACTCAGAAGTGGCTCCAGGTGGGCAGCAGGCAGCAAACCTACACTCCGATGGCAGTTGCTCCATGTCAGCCAGTGATTGCCAAAGTTCCCTGTGCCAAGGGCTGGTGGAGAAATCCCTGCTGGCTCCAGGGCTGCCTGCTGGCTCCTGCTGCAGAGGGGTAGCATTTTGGCTTTCCCTGAAGGGTTCAGCCTGGGGGCGGTTTTGTCCCCCCTCACTTTGCCTGCATCAGCCAGCAAGACTGAGTGGGAAATGGAAGCAGACTGAGCAAGTGTGTCAACACAAGCCCCAGTCCAAAGTTACTGGGGACATGGTGTTTGATGCCGTTTTTCAGTGCATGGATACTCTGGCTCGCAAATCTTCACCTCCTCTGGGGACACACTTAATGTGCTCTAGACATAAACATATACTCCTGCCAGTCTCACAGCTCACACCCTTTTCCACAGGCTGCAATTTTCCTGTGGAAACAAGCTCTGAAATAGCCTGTAATTGTAATATTAGCTTCTAGGATCAGGTGCTGCCTTCTTAGAGCTGCATTGGGATCTGAATGTGTATTTGGACTTTGAGGTTTCAAGATAATACACATATACCTTGCAATAACTGTCCTTAGCATGGACATCATGGTTGCTCGGACTAGTTTAAACAGAATATGATATAAATTATGCTTTTCTAAGTGTGCATGTCTAAACGATCCAATATCGAGGTGCTGTATTTCTGTGTCTCTGCACGCTCACCAGTGAGAGCTGCTGGTGGACACACCCCGGCTCCTCGTCAGGGTGAGCTGTGAGCCAGGACTGACCACAGCCCTCCTGCACAAGATACTTCTGTCTCACTGGTGTTAACAGCAGCTGACAGCCCGAACTCTCCCAGAGGGCCTGATGCAAAGCACACCTGGTTATACTGATTGCACACCGGATCATGTAGAAAGTCTCAGCTGTTGTTGGTGTGGTGGCTGCAGCTCTTTGTGGCTCCCAGCAAGAGCTGCTGCAGGACTGAATGTACCCCAGTAGTGTGTGGTAGCCCTGAGATGGTGAGTTTGGTTTGGGGAGGCTGTAAGTGCAAAGCGAGGGTAATTGTTCCATTTGTGTAGTGGTTCCTGGAAAGGGAATTTCCTTGGGCCCACCATTGCTGTGCTGCAGCGAGTGGGTGCACAGAGGAGTAACAGCAAGGGCTGTGCTGTGCTTTGAGGGCATCTGGGCAGGCTCTGCACTTAGGTTGGGGCCAGTACCTCTGAAGTCAAGATGGAATGTGTGTGGTGGCCATGTGCCTCTCCTGTGGCCATGGTGTGGAGGAAGTTGATGGCTGGGCAGAGGGGTATCCAGGAATGCCCTTGAGGCAGGGCAGCCATGCCCTTTGGCTGTGCCCTTTCTTTCTGGGAGGACAGGAGCAGCTCTGGTCTGGCTTCTGCTTACTCACAGGATGCTGGAGAAGGGCTGCATCAGGCATTTCCAGTTCCTCAGGAGCTTAAGGTTTGCCGGCTTCTGTCTCCTGGCAAGGGTCAGCATACTGTGGAGTAGGTGCCCCAGGAACTTGATGGTCACACCATTCCCTGGGTTTCTGGGTGATGCTGCTGTCTGGCTTCAGAACAGGGATTTGGGGGTCTGCTGCAGTAGAGCTGGTCCTGCTGACTGTCTGAGGAGCCAGCAGAAGCTGCAGGCTATGCTTGTTACCTATTGCCTCTATGCCTCTTCTAACCACCTGAAAACCTCCTGGCTTTCTGCCTCCTGATGCCAGAGCACTCCCTGAACAGGAATGTCAACAGCCTGCAGGGCTGAGAAACTGCTGGACATGCTTGTTCCTTTGTGTAAGGGAGAGATCTGTTCTTATGGTGGTGCTTGTATGAGGATAAGGCATGGAGATTTTCCCCATGGCTTATATCTATCTTCACTAAGCCCCAGTTTTTGACTTTCCATTTGTGTGGGTTTTTATTCTCTTTCCCTCTCCCCTTCTGAAATGGTTCTCTTAGCAGAGTGTTAAAGAAATCTCTTTGAGATAATTATTCCAGATCTCTTTAGTCAATTTCCCACATGATAGTGTGTCTGCATGTCTGTATTAATAGATTAATAATACTATATATCAGTTTTCATCCCAAAGTGTTTCACATGCTGAGGAAAGAAGCTTAAAGAGAAAAATGCAGAAAGTGAAAGAAAGCTGCTGTCTCACCTACCAGACCCCTCAAAGTCACGGGGTGTGAGAAGGGCCTTCTTGGCGATCTTGCACCAAATCTGAGTTTGGCCCACTGAGTCCTGTGGAAGCCCTCCAGGCTGGACCTGCCACCTGATTTGCCCTGTCTTGTGTTCTGCACTGTTCTGCTCCCAATGCTGGTTCTTGGCGGGCTCCTCACTTCCAACACTCTTGCTGCTGCCAGTTGCCTTGCCAAGATGCAAACAGCAGCCTGCATCCTTCCCCCTTCCCTCTTGTTCTTGTTAAGAACAAGTGCCATGGGGCTGGCTGTCCCCAGTGCCCAGCAGTGGGGTGCCATGGGGTGTCCCCCGCTGAGGACAGATCAGGAGGTTACTAAAGGTCTGTGCTGGGCACTGCTTGCAAGGGTGGATGAAGTGGGATCTGTGCTGTCACTTTCCTGATGGCTATGTCCCCCAAGTCTTACTGGGAAGGTGCCCCCTTCCACTTCTCCACTTCTTCAGTCTCCTGCCATTCCTCCTGCATGAGCCTATTAAAACAGGGAGCATTGTGCTGCACTGACAATTCAGGGACAGGGATAACCACACTTTAATCTCTCAAGCAGCATCTACCAATATCTGCCCTTGTGTTTGTGAAGGGTTGTGGAGGGTGACTATGATGGGCACAGTTGTATTTTCTCCCAGACACCTTTCACCTCCTCCACCAGCCTTTTCCCCTCTGCACTGCCAAGCTCCTCTTCATCCCTGCCCTGCCTCTCAGAAAGGCTGGGAGCCTGGGAAGGGAGACCAGCCCTGCACATGCTCTGGGTGGGCAGCAAAGGCCCCTGAGGCCTGTGCCGTGGTGCTGCCTTCCCTGTTAGGGGCAGGGAATGGGGAGACCCAAAGTGCTGCAGCAGGGAGGAAGCCACCCTGGGCAGCAGCAGCTGAGGGTCAGTCATGGGCTGTGAGGGACTGTGCAGTTCCCATATGGCACAGAGAAATGTGCTCAGAGCAGCCTGACATCCCCTCTGGCAGCGTTGCAGCCCTCCAAGGATTTTGGGTTTTGATGGAGCAAGAGGCTGCCTCTTCCCATCCAGGCTGCAGGCACCCTGAGGTGTAGGAAACCCATCCTCTATGAATGCCACCTGGGCTAGAGATGGAGTGATGGCTGTAGGCCTTGCTCTCCCAAGGGCTGGGAAGTATCCTGCAGAAAGGACAGCTGGTGTTGGGCAAGGTGCTTGTGTAACCCTGTGTTTGTAGGAGCTTTCCTCAGAGGCAGGGCATCCAAGCCGGCCCAGGAGAAGCTTGGCAGCCCGGAAACCACCTATGTGCCAGTGTCAGGTCAAAACTGTGAAGTTGTAGGCATTTATATGGATGAGCAATTGCTTAAAGACTTTAGACCCTTAGCAACAACTGAGGCCTAATGAGTCCAGCTGGGATCTCCCATGTGTTTCCCCACCCATGATGGCTTTGGGGAGGGAGCAGAGCTGTGGCACTTTGGGGCATTGCACATCACAGGAGGAGCAAGGAGCATGAAGTATGGATGGTTGAAAAGTGCAGGTGTGTTTTGACAAGCTGCTGGCCCTTGCAGCAGAGCTGCCTTTCATGGGAAAGCTCCCCTGTGATGGCCCTGCCACCTGCTGAGGTCTGCTCTGCTCAGGTGTGTGTGGCCAAATCTGCAGCAGGATATAGACTGTTCTTCATGAGGAGCAGGGATAATGTGCCTGGAGTCATATTAAAGTATTAAAACTACAAAGAAAACAGAGTCAAGGAGGATTGCTGGTCAGCACGTACACAGTGGAACACAGGGTGGCTTTTCCCCCTCCCTTGTCTCCACCCCAGAGGTGCAGGTGAGGCTCCTCAAAAGCCTTCTGCTGCCCTGGAAGACTCTGGGTCATTAATTCCTTAAGAAAGCCAGGCCCTGGCCCCTGCCTCCTCTCTTCAGGTGACATGGATGTGGGCTGGTGTCTGCTGGATGCTCTCTACCAACCCACTGGTGGGAGGAGGAGGACCAGGACCCATTTTGAGTCAGGGTTTGATGGTGTTTCTCCAGGCTACATAAAGAGACTGCATTTCATTCCATCTGTCCAGCAATAGAATATATTTAACTTAAAAAAAAATATCCACAGTATCAAAACACAAGAAGTCACAATCCAATACTCAGTGATATAAATACACATACAAATGGTCCTTGGTAACCCCTTAGTTTGGGCTCCAGTACAAAAAGGAAAGGTGGGTTCATGAGTAGGGTGCAAATGACACAGTTGGGCAGGCCCCTGCTCCGTCCTTCCTAGAGTGGAAAAATCCAATGTACTCATGAATGGCCAAAACCAAGGAGAACGTGGACTCAGGCCAGAGATCCCCCTCTCATCCTGTGAAGCAGAGCCTCTGTCTGTGCGTGGTGGGTGGGAGTGAGGTGTGAGTCAGGGTGAGGTCACTTGCTGGGTATTTGGGGGAGCAACACCATCACCTCCAGGCAGTGCTGGTAAAGGTGAGCCCATTTTGATCCCAAGCCAAAATGTGCCATTCCCTTTCACCTGCCTGCTGAAAGCATCCTTAGAGCTGGAAGATGTATTGAGCTACTCTCACCTTGCCACTCTCAGAGCCTAAGTGAAGCCTTCACTTTCCACTGCACTGTTCTGCCAGTGGGGATGGGGCATTGTTGCTTCACTCTGGCCAGTAAGTGGGTGCAAAAGAAGCAAGACTTGAATTTTAGCCTGGCTTAGTTATTTACACGGATGACAAGACAAGGGAGGCTGGATTATTGGTGGCATGGGCTCTAATGGAATTCACTATAATTAACCCTGGTTCAGCAGGTGCCATTATGACCTGGGGTTCTGCAGCATGCTGCTCCCCCAGGGGAAGGGAAATGCTATGTGCCAGTTTGGGAAATAAATTGCAGCACTGCCTCATAGTGCGGGTGTCAAGCAAAGTCTGCTAGAAAATACAGGGCTGTGTCACCACACCTTGGTTAGCAAGCACGTGGGAGAAGCCATTGCTTTTAACTGGTAGGACTATCAGATCTAGCCAAGCTTGTAGGTTTCCTTGTATCTGTGATTTAATTGTCAATGAACTCTTGGTGGTGTCCTGCAAGCGGATGCAGTTTGAGGTGGATAGCAGGAAAATACTGCTGGAGTGTATGCATGTACATGAACTGCAGGGTCATTTCAAAACATGCAGGGGGCAAGGGTGGAATAAAAGAACCCCCTGAAGAATACAGTGGCTGTGACTCTCCAGTCTCCTGTCCACAGAGCTTAGCACAATACCCAAGGCAAGACTATGACAAGGGGCAGTTTCCAGCAAAACTGAAAGATCTTTAATAAAATGTGTCACAGTCAATGCACATAGGGAGGAACATGCAGCTTTGTGTCTTGGGAAGTACAGGATATGGCACAGATGGAGTCACCTCGCATGTCTAATACTCCCTACCACATGGATGTGTGCCAGAGCCATTCCCAGCACAAAGCCCCACTGACCTTCCCGGCTGTGTTTGCCAGGCATGTGTGCCACGGCTGGGAGCGATGCCAAGCCTCTGCAGCAAGTATGGCCAGTCAGGCAACAGGTTGGGAGGGTGACGGTCATCTGCCATAGCACCTTTCCCATGGTAAAGATGGATTTGGCGACACCAATGAACTTGGAAAAAATACTAATGTGCTCTGTGTTGCAATGGTTGGGCTGACCCAGAATGAAACTGGTTTTTGACCAGCCACACATTTCAAACACACATTTGGTTTGCTTCCCACCTGGAATCGCTTTCCAGAGGGTAGTAAATCAGCTGTTCAGCCTGGCTGGGTTCAAGTACCAAGGAACTATTTTGTTAAAGCCCTTTTTTTTTTTTTTTTTTTTTGAGAAACCTCATTTTTACAATCAGAAAAGAGCAGCAGAAGATTCCATGTTGCTGGCAGATGGGGGTGAAACAACTGCATTTATTCTTCATTGCCCAGTATCACTCTTGCATCTAAAACATCTACATTTATAAAGCAGGTGATGGCATTGGGATAGCTGGGTGCCATGCACTTTGGACCAGAAGAAGTGTTTGGGGCTGTGACCTCTGGCTGTGCCGGCGAGGAGGGCTGGTTTGCAGCCGTGGTGTGGCACCTCACAGCATGGCTCCTGCAAGAGGGACAAGAGTATCTGGCCCCAGTGTCGGTGGAGGTGTTGTCCCAAAGGAGGTGGCCCCTCTTTGCAGTGCTTCGAAAGAGGTGTGAAAGCGCTGGATGATTGATTTGACCCTAAAGAGAAAGAAAATAATTGCTGATGGGGGAAGCTCCAAATTGGCACTCATACCTGTGCCTTCACTGCGCAGCTCTCATCACCAGTGTGTGAAATGTGGGCACCACACACACCTCTCCACCTTCTGCCAGCTTCCCCACCGTGGGCTCCCCAGGAGCCCCTCCAGGGGATGGGTTTGGCTGGTCTGTCCCTGGCACAAAGCTCTGGCCTCTTATGAGAGGAGGAAAACCAAGTCACGGTGGAGGCTGTGACATTAAAGATGGAACTGAGCAGAACCCCCTCGTGGTCACTAAGGCTGTTCTCTCCAGCTTTCCCAGTCCTGCCCTGGGCTCAGCCTCTGAGCTCACTGCAGCTCCCTGCTACTTCCCATGGGGAGACCTGAAAACAGGGTGAGGGAAACACCTGAAAACAGTGGCTCTCTTGCCACTGCACAGAGCACGCTGCTGTTTGAACCTGGGCCGGGGGGAAGCTTGGAGTGCTAGTTTTAATCAGTACTATTGGAAAAAGCAGAGGGGTTTATAGTCATTATTACTGGTGTGAGGCAGCTTTGGCAAAAATACAGTTTGATGCTTGCTGCCCAATAGCAAAGCCAACCTATAAACTTGCTCCTGTCCTAGAGCAGAGAGTGGGAATCTGTCTGCTTCTAATTAAAATCAATTAAACAAATCACCACAACAGACAGAACTAAGGCCTTTTGTCCTGGGTGCCATTTGACAGCCTCTGAAATGGTTAGTTGGGTGTTTTCTTGGCTTCACCAATTTGATAGAAATGTCAAAAATAAGAATAAAAATTTATAGAGCAAAACTTGACAGTAAATTATAAATTCCTCACATCTCCTGTGCAGCATTGCACTGTGGTACCAAACTCTCTCATGCAACAAATGCAGGCAGCTCCCAGATCTCACTGAAGCAAAGCTCTCTGGAGACCTGCAGCCATCCCAGGGAGGGCAGCATTTCCATACAAGTCCTTCCCTAAATAATCCAATTCTCCCATCCTCAATGGAACACAGAGATTGACAGCACCAATTGTGATCTGGAAGGCCAGAAAAACTCTGGTGATGCTGACAAAGAGCTAATTCTGCTCCTTTCTGTTCCCAAGGGAGCTTTTGTACAGGTGCTGGGTCTCTAGGATGGGGCATCTGCTTCTGATCTGACATCTGATGACACAGAAGATGTGACTTCTAGCAGTTTAACATCCAGTGAAAATGCCAGCTCCCCAGAAAATGTTTAACCCTCCCCAGACTGAGGTTTCCTGTACTGCCTGTCCACTCACTACATATTTAAATCCATGTTCTAAAAGTGAATCCGACTTCACAGGCACCAGAACAAATTGTTCTTAAGCCACGCTTGGCTGCTTCTGTTTCAGAGCTTCTGCATCCAAAGGCTTTGCCTGGTTTCTTTTATCCAGGACCCATTATCCATATCTGCAGAGGCTCCTGCACACCCATCTCAACATCACAGCACAACTAACTTGACGCTCAGGCAGCATTTGGCATTTGCACTTAAACCAGCCACTCTGTTTTGGCAAATGTGATGGATAACCATTGCTCCTTGTCATTGCACTTGCTGCAGCTGAGCTGGCAAGCTGTTTGGCTAGCTATAGATCTCAAAAGAAGACTTCCCACTGATGACAGCAGCAGCTTGTGAAAGTGTTTTCCAGCTGTGCTACTGCTTTGGAGGGGTCCTGTCCCACCACAAGTGAGTTGGGACTGTAGATGATGCTTTATCACCGGCCATGGAGAAGGACCTCCTGAGGTGGGAGAGCAGACAGGTACTGGTGCCTGCTCTCCACAGGCTGTGGGCTCAAAGCAAAGTGTGGGCAGGCAGGAAACTTTCCGGAAGAAAGGTCAAGTCAGCTGGTGTCCAGCCATCAGGAGAGCATGTGGGGCTGGTGGAGGATCAAGCCATAGGTTTACACCAAAATGTCAAAGGAACTTCCTACCCCACCAGCTCCCTGGGGCCATCACCAACAGGTGCTCTGCCCAGAGCAGGGCTCTCCTCCACCCTCAGCAGGCAGCCGTCCTGCCCAGTGTACCCCTGCTTCCAAGGGTTAAACACACAGAATGTGGAGAACAGCTGTGCTTTCTGCCTGCCAAGGAGTCCCATGCTCAGGGGCACTTGCTGCTGTTTGACACTTCAGCTCTCTCTGCAACAGCATCTTTAGCTGACAGTGTCTGCCTTGCAGGAAAAAAGAAAACCTGTGTTAAAAGCAAACTATCATACCAGGAGAGGCTGGGAGCTTGTAGGGCAGTGGGGTTTGCTGCCACCTCCTTGCACAGTGACTGCCTCTTGGCAGGAGTGATGGGCTAGAAGAGGGTCTCAGCTCTGCCGTGCTCGGGTGGCTCCCAGTTTTGGCAGCAGATCTGTGTGAAATTCCTCTGGCTGGAAGGCACGAGCAGCAGCCTGGTTTTACCCTCTTTCAGCAGGGCTCCTCCTGCCATCTCTTTGGAGTGGAAAAGCAGCCAGGCACTGACCCTGAGCTGAGCTCCTCTCACCCTGCTTAAATACCAGCCAGGATCTGAGGGGTCACTCCAGCAATGCAATTCTGTACATCATGTGTTCAAACCACAAAAACACAGGCCTACCCTGTCTGGCCACAGGCCTTCCAACCATGACAGCTACTGAGCACCTGGTTAGCACCAGCTCATGATACTCGAGCTTTGGGCACTTACCCCAAGGAAGCGGAGCTAGGAGGCTCTTTCAGCCAGGAGTACTCGTTGTGCTGTAAGGGGATCTATTTCCAAAGCATGGAGACACTGCCGGCAAGTCCCTTTCTGGGGGAGGAAAATCCTCAGGTTTTGGCACCTCCAGTATTGTTTTACACTGGAAGCTTTTGGCAGCACATGGCTGCACCCGCCACCCTAGAGGTGTTGGGGGGCACCCGTCCCTTGCTGGATAGTCTTCCCAGGGGCCGGCGGGAGGTCTGGTCTTTGCATGGTGGCAGCGGATGGAAGAAGGGGATGGCCCCAGTCACTTCAGCAGTACAATATGATTTACAGCAAGCATGTTTCTCAAGACATCTGTGAGGACAGAGCTTCATTGAGTATTGTATATACACAGACTACAGAGGAGGCTGGGCTTAGCCATCCACTACTGCAAAGCAGTCAAGGATGGAATCTTGGGGTGGGAAAAAAGTACCACTGGTTTGCTTTTACATACTGTACACATATCTATAAATAGCTCCTTGGCATTTGATGTTCACAGCCAGTTTTCTTTAACAGTGAGCATAGAAAGGAGGCAAAACATCTTCAGCAACCTCCCCCTGGGAGGAGAGAGAAAGCAGCATCCCCCGTTCCCTCAGTTCAGCTGCCTGCCCAGGTGCCACCTTCGCCAAGGGTGTTTCCTTCTCCTGGCACCCTCCTCCTCGTTGGCTGCCCACTGCGTGCTGGCCAGGACCAGTCCCAACCCATGCCGTGCTTGCCTCATCTCCGCTGCTCAGTGGGATCAGTGCAAGTCTCCGCTGGCTGCTCTGCATCTCCGCTCCGCTGGGCAGGCAGATGAATCAGGTTCAAACAGAAGGAAACAAAACAAAAGGAAGAAGAAGAGAGACAAAGGGTAATGAAAAGGTCCGTGGCCCACAGCTGCCAAAGGAAATCTGTCGCTGTGTTCCTCTGACCATACTTGTCCCAGCCACTACAGCTGCTGTGGGATCCCCTGTTCTTTGTAGCCTGTGAGGAGGGAGGGGAAGGGAACATGATTAGAGTTAATACCTAACAAGGACCCTCGGTGAAGTCATGAGCCTGGTTTACCAGGAGCGGCAAACCATGTGGGAAAATAGCAGGGCTGCCACGTCCCCCCTGTGGCCAGGCTGCCCTGGGCAGCCTCAGCCCGGCAAACCACCCTGCCCTGTTCAAGCCAACACCTGCCCACCACAGCCACCTTCCTGGGCACAGCAGTGGGGATGTGGCAGCCACCCCTGCTGCTGCAGCACCTGCCTGCCACCGGCCCCAGCACAGGCAGAGGCATGTCTGCCTGAAGAGATTATAAAGGCACAGCAGGTACCAGTGGTCACCAGTTTCAGTGCAATCTATACAATAACGTAAAACTTTTGTGGAGCGGGTCTTTCTGCATGTTTTTCTACATAAGGAGCAAGTAAACTTTATATCCTTCTCCAGAGACACTGCTGTTCCCAAGCGCTGACCCAGCACTTTGCTGGTCATGCATCTGACACACATCTCTACCTGTGATCTACATTTGAACCTTGTCCTTCCAGAGGATTGCCAGGTAGGAGAATGCTGGTTTCCTCTATCCACCCTTTTGTTCCCATGCTCACTTTTGCTAACAGAGCTCTTCAGCAGCAACCAATTTGCACTGCAGTTTGCAAACATCTCTTTGAGAAGAAGAGGAATGCTTTTAATCACAGGCTGACGTGTCAAATTTCAAACACAGACCGCAGGATGCCTCCATGGAGACTTTCCCTAATGATATTCTCGCTGCCTTGTTATCCACTTGCTTTGCTCCAGCCCAGCAGAATTGCAAGTGCTTTTGTTAGGGCACAGTGGCCATCCAGTGGCCTGGAGAAAATGGAGCTTTTCAGCAACAAAACCAACTGCACTGAGAAACTGCCTGGATCCCTGTTACTTCACAGCTGCCCCTCTTCTTGTGACCACAAGGTTTGATGCACTTCCCAACCAAGGCAGCAAAGCCTGTGGAGTCCCCACTGTGTTGCAGCCACATAGATGTTGCAAGCACTAAAGCAGCTTGTCCTGCTGCTCATCACAGCTCCTCAGAGGCTTGGGGCCCCACTTTATTTACTATCCTGCATATAGTGGTTCAAGGGAGGCTGCAAATCCCATAGGACACAGCTCCTCCTCAGGGGACTAGAGTGGGAAAGGGCAATAAGAGAGCGCCCACACTTCTTGTGCTGACACAGAATAATGAGAAAAATACAGGATTTTTTAACACTTTCCTGGGTAGTCATAATAACTGCACCAGCAGCTTTGCCTGCCTTCCTTTTAATAGAAGCTGGGGTTGTTTTTACGATAGTATTGCTGCAAAAGATCTCCTTATTAAAGAAACAAATGAACTGTCCTTACTTGCATTGCCTGCCACAGTGAAGATCTTTCATCTAAAACACTTCTAAAAATCTGGAGGTGTTTTTTTCTTAGCTTAAATAACATAAGTAGCCTGTCATTTTTATATTTTGAATTTCAAAGAAGTCTGAAATTTTACATCTCAGAAGAATGCTTAAATCTTCAAACACTTTTCCATGTATTCTTTTTAGTATTTCTTTCAAGCTCTTATGTCAGGGACTTTGTAAGTCCCTTAAAAAAACTGAACACAAAATACCAGCAGGTGCCAGAACCCATATCTTTAAGGGACTTTTTGCCGAACTAAGAATTGACTCCAGCAAATGATCTTTGCTGTTCTTTAAAAAAATCCACACATTCACCCAACCTCAGCAGTCCGGATCTCCTGCTGTTGAACTAGCAGAAGGGATAAATGAATGACACTTAACTGCATTGGTGCTCATTTTGTGTGGCTGAACAGAAAGACTCTCATGTCTTTCAAACAGCTTTTTCTAGGGGGCAAAATGAGGATTTCTCATGCATTTGTGTTCTAAGTGTGAGTCAGCTCTGAAGGCAAGATGAGCTGGTTGGAAACCTGTAATATAGGCTTGTCTACAGTACCAATTTAATTGGTTTAGGGAACACAGTTGAAAAAAAAAAGGACAACCCCATGGACGAGAAAGTTGGGGCCTGCCATGAATCTTTAGCTAAAGTAACCAAGCTGAATTATGCTTACAGTAACTTGCTTGCACAGCCATGCCTTTTATTGAGGTATAAGAAAATTAAGGTTAAGAAATCCTTTCAGTCCTGCTATCAGTTTTGAAGCTTGCTGGAAGGCAGTTACAGTGACTGAGCCTGTGTCTCTCTACATGACCAACGTAAATAAAAAAATGCCAAACTTGTTTATTACAACACTTCAGACTTATTGAATAGTTTATATATGAAAATAGTTATTGCATTTCTTGCATAGGAGTAGCTATTCTGTATGAAGCAGCTTTACATTAGTACACCTGAAATACAGCTGAGGTGCAGCTCTGTAGAGCAGACAGCTGTGGGATCATGATTCAGTTGGTCTGTTCACCAAGTCACTGATATAATCAAGTTTATTTGAAATTACACTTCTTCTGTAAACCTTTGCATGTAAGACTGAGGCGAAAAGAACCCATTCTGTGCACAGGCTGTCCTGCGGGACTGGGTTCATGCAGAGGGTGGCTTCAGGATGCTCTCAAGGCTGAAACGGGTTCCTGCTCTGCTCCAAGGGTGTCCTTGGGGCAGCCCAAGGGGCATTTTAATGTTGTGGTAGGATTTTCAACACTCCTGGGGCTGTGCAGCCACAGGACAGACACAGAGACAAGCAGACACACGCATGTACAGGCACATGGCTGGACTTGGGCTGGCAGTGGGAAGCACTGGCCAAAGTGAATTCCAGATGGTTTGCCCTGGCTGATGCTCACTGCTCTCCATGGGGAGCTGCCACAGCGTCTGAGGAGGAGGAAGAGGAAGAACAGAAACAAACTTACCTTGTGAGACTTTGATGGTGAACAAAAGTAGGCAAAGGAACATGAAAGAAAGAGAGAAGGAGAAATGTAACTGTAGACGATATATCTGAAACACATGGAGAACCAGAAAAGAATGAACAAATTGGGGCTGCAGAATAAACAGAGAACAGCTGCTCTACCACGAGACATTCACACCAGGGCTAAACATTATTTAAAATCCTTGTACTTGAAGTGGATCATTTCATTTGGAACTCGTTTAAAAGATGATAGAGGAATTCTCATCTGCTTTCCAGCTCATCAGCCCTGAGCCTGACAGGCTGGATGGACTAGCACCTCTGAGCAATGCTCCCACAAACATTTTCCTCCGTGACATTGGTATTTCATGGGTTTGACTGAAGGCAAAACACTGAAGGAAGGCAGCAAACGAGATATCACGGTGTACCAGAGGGTGCATGGCATGCTGTTCACAGTCTGAGAGCTTGGAAAACTACACCTAAAGGCTTTTTGGCAGTTTTGCTGCTGAGTTTGCTTCTGCACACAGGTAACTCACAAATGCAGTGTGCCTCAGCCTGTCTGGATACCACAAACCCTGGTGGTATTTAACACTCCTACAATATCTTAAGAACTTGCCCCACCACAGCATTTCGTAGGAAACAGCAAAAGAGGGTATTTTAACTACTTTCCTCAGTCACAGTTTGGAGGACAGCTGTATTTAGATTTTTTTAAGAAAAACGCTGAATTTGTCCTCAGAATTTCCTTCATCTCATGAAGGTTTACCATGGATGCTGTTATCCTCTGAATCTCTCAAGTGCCTTCTGTTCCCCTTTCCCTCTCAGGACAGCCATGTTACCTGCCCTGCAGAGCGAAGGGGCTCAGTGATGCTTTCCAAAGTGTCTCAGAGCTCGAGCATACAGAAAGTGTGCAATCATCTGCTGCTGCTTCTGGCAAGGTCTGAGCACTGTAATTAGCAAAGGAGTGACAAGTGGGCAGCATGATTACAGGTTAGTTGTCACTACTGGCTGGAAATCAGCCCCAGGAATCAGCCAAAGTCCCCAACCAGTGAAACCATGAGCGACAGTGCAGTGAAACACATTGTTCATTAAAGGCTAATAGCTGAGCAAGGGCTTCCTTCAGAAAGCAGGCTTGACTTCTTGGCTGCATTCATTAGAGGTGAAACAATGCCTGGACAAACAGTCCCTGACTTGTGTCCCCTTGTGCCACCTCAGTGTGACATTACTATGTTTTTTCTCTGGCATTTCTGTCAAAAAATAAAAGGGCTCTGAGCAGCTAGGGAGTTCCTGAAAAGGCCATTCCACTGCATCCATTCTGCACAATGTGGCTAATGAAGATGTGTGCTGTGTGGGCTGGGGACAAGGTGTGCCTATGGCAGAGGGAACTTTGCCCAGTAAGCCTTAGGAGGCTTGTTTTCCAGTTGGCCTTGGCCAGCTAATTAGCTTTGTTTTGCCTCAGCTCTGTGCCTCATCCCTGCAGACCTGACGAGGGCTTTGAAGATAGCACAGTGCAGCAGTGCTGCCCAGACATCACCGAGGGCAGCTGGATATTTGCAGTAGATCATGAGTTTTTTGCAAAATAATTGAGTGCTTACTTTTAATCTACATTTGCTTCAGACAGCAGGTACAATGAAGGACAGTTCTCAAAGCCATATGGCTGCTTAAAGAAGATATCTGTGGAGTCGAATGAGGACAGCTGGCAATTCATTTAAATTAGCAGAGAAAATGCCCCATGCCATGGTGCTGCCAAAAGTAATTAAGCGTGACAGCAAAACTGCATTCAATTAATCTTCCTTCTGGGATATTCTTCTCTTAAAGGGTGCCATATAGGAGGGCTGGATGGGATCCCCCAAGGTCAGCTGGTCTCTTCCCATGTCCCATCTTGCTCCTGACAGAAGTCAGTGTACTCGTTCCTGGAGTCTTCTAGGAACAGAGAGGGCAGATCCTGCCATCCCACCTCTGCAGCATTTTGACCTTATTAAAGGGAAGATGTCTCCTTATGTCCACACAGATCTGTCCTGCTGTTATTTAAGTCTTAGGCTGAACTGCTGCCCTCTCATGTTTACTAGGCTGTTGAACGTGAACATCATCATCAACGACTGTTGTCTTACAGTCCCCTGGACTCTCTCCAGGTTTTCCACATGAAGTACAGATTCCAGAGCTTGCCACAAGCCTCACTGCAGCTTTACATGTGCAGAGAAAGGTGATCAGTTATTCCCTACGGGCTCTGCTCCTACCTGCCTGGGCAGTGTTTGTTCCCTCCACAGCAATGTACTCCTGTGCCGCTTGTGACTCACTGCAGTCAACACATCCTTCGCTGAAAAACAAGTTGTTCCCTGTATTTTTGCAGTCAATTAATCCTTCTGTAGAGTCTTGGGCTTGTCCCTGCTGAGTAACACTTACTGTTTTCTGACCATTTCTTCCATTTGCTTGAATCTGGACACTGCCCTCACTGTGCCTGCTGTCCTCATGGCTGCTGCTGATGCAGGGCTGGTGACCTCCTTCTATGGTCCATCATCAAGCCATGAATTATAATACTGAGCTGGAGTTGGAGTATGGATGCGGGAGGGACCTTTCAACACACCACTCTGTATCTTTCCAGTTCAGGAAAATCCATTTAGAGGACAGTTCTCAAGTGCATTTTCACTTAGGCCACGTCTCCCTGGCTTGCTGGTAGGAATGCTGTGTGAGACAGCATCGGCACCTGAAGGTTAGAAGGGATGGTTGACTGCTGTCACCACACACAAAATTAATCCCTCTGCCACAGAAGGGAATCAGTCTGACACAGCTTGCTCTGGACAAACCCAGGTTGAGTTTGTGGAGGTGATTTTTATTTTCTAAATGCATGCAAGTCGCTTACTTGATTACTTCTTCCAGGAATTAAAGCATACCTGATTGGCCTATAATTCTTCTCTTTTTTCCCCTCATTAAAGAGAGTAGGACATTATCCTCAGAGCACGCTTCTCCTTTCCATGGCTGAGAATTAGCATTAGAAGATGAAAAGCTGAGCTGAGCCTCCTGTTCAAAAGGCATGTGGATGTGGCACTTGGGGACATGGTTTAGTGGTGAACATGGTGGTGATGGGTTAACAGTCGGACTCAATGATCTTGGAAGTCTTTTTCAATCTTAATGATTCTATGGCTCTAACTCCCTCCCAACTCTCTACAGGCTAATAGATGGGCAGACTCTATCTCAGGGAACAAGGATCTCATCCCTCAGGGAAAGTGTGAGCGGAGTCCCTGAGCATTGGCTTCCCACCTTTCTCCTCCCTGCTAGTCCCCACCAGCTTAGACATCACCTGCTGTGTCCTACCTTTAGCCCATCCAAATAGTATGGCACTCTCACAGGGACTCATAGAATCAACCATTTCAAAGCAAGGGAGACTAGAGGTAGTAGTTTTATATTTTTTTAACTATTTCCCACATGCATGCAGATCCAAGTTGCAGTGGTGGACAGTTTCTGTCCAGTGCATCAAACTGACTGCACACAAACGAAACCCAGCAAAAGCAAACTGTTTCCTGGCCGTGCTCTTAAAGGAAATGTCTTGTTTCTTGCATTTGAAACATGGTTTCCTTTATAAGTTAGTACTTTTTAATTTTTTTAACATGAAAACAAAAAACACTTTGGGTCTGACAGGGCTGTTTGATCCAGCGAGGAGCAACTGAGTTTTGATTGCAATTGAGTTTTTTCTTTTATTCTCCATCAACACAGAGCTGCTTTATTTACCTATTATTTTCTCTGCATGACAAATAAACTTAAAACTGGCTATTTAATGAGACAGCAAGAAACTGCCAAGGGCTGCCACTTGTCAGATGATGCTGGTGAACATAAGACATGTTGACTCCTCTTACCATTCTCTACTACTGCCAGAGGGGTGAAATATTGTGCTGTGCTTGGGGACCTCTTGACTTGAGCATTCCCACCACCTGCTGCTCACCCATCTTCTGCCTCCCAAACTGGTGGGGTTCAGACAGGTTTGGGAAACAGCTTCCAGAAGATACTTCCAAGCTGTATGGTTTTCCCCAACAATCAAACCGAAAACCAGCAAGACCCTCCTAAGCCCCAGTCCCTCTACCTGGAGAACAGGACTATGGAGAAAAGCAAGTCATGGTTTCAGATGTAGCTTTTTAGCAGGACAGATGCTTTCCTGACTCTTCCCACAACTGCAGAATGGGATCCTGCCAGACAGAGAGATGTACACGGAGGCTGTCCAGCAGAGGAAGAGCAGAAGAGCATATGATTATGAACACAATTATAGGATTACACACAAATCGGGCAGATTCTTAAAGACACATCACAGATGTACACTGATTCACAATTTATCCTCAGAAATAACCTGGGCTACCCCTGTTCTGCAGGTACATCTAGAAGGAAAGGTAGCAGGGAAAAAACAAGGGCAGTGGTGCCTTCACCCTTGCTTTTTGCCTTGCATATGTCAGGTTTCTGTTATTCATCATTTGCTCTGCATGAGGAGTGCCTTAACTCAGCCTGCAAACTGCATCTGGCTCAGAAATCAACAGGTGGTTTGGTGAGAGAGTTTAACCTCTGGGTGTGGCAGCTGAAAATGTGCACATGTGAAAATGTGCAGGTTTCCTGCCTTTTATTTTTTTCTCAATTTCATCTGCTTCATCTTTAGGCAGGTTCCTAGCAACTTCCTGAGATCCTCTCTTCTCCTCTGTCATGCAGCCACAGATGTCATCAGCAGAGATGAAAAAGTGGAGCCCCTTCAAACCAAAAGGCAAAAGCTGCTGGTAAGACATTCTATGGGAGAAAGGCTTGCTTTGGGAACTTTTTGGGAACTGTCTTGTCAGCCTGCAAGATGTCAGAACTGTGTGGTTTGAGGCAATGCCCACCGGCCTCTGCCAACCTCTGGAAAGGGAGAAGGGTCTTGCTGATGCCATGAGCACCCTGAGCTCTGTGTTGCTTCTGGCTTTGGATGTGAGATGTGGCTGTCACCTCAATTCTTTGTGATACAATACAGGAGATATGATACAAGTTTTACACCAGTAAAAGCCTTTAGCAGATAAGAGTTACAGAGCCTGTACTCTGGATTGTTCATTGAGAGATCTAAATTATGTACATTTAAAGAAGGATTCCTCTTCCCCTAGACTAATGTTTTAGAGGCTCCTCAAAGGGTGTATGAAAGTCCTCCTAGGAGCAGCTAAACACTTCTGCTCAGCCTAAGAACTTGGTGTGAAACATGAAAAAAGAAAAATACATTGGGTAAATGTATGCTGGGGAGAAAGGGAAGGGTCTAGGAGAGTCCCCAGGGCTTTTCTGGGGACAGCTGACCCTGGGAGCAGAACTGGCCTTGCAGAAAGGTCTCACTAACTGCAGAGATGCCCCCGGAGTCACAAGGGACTTTCTCGTTCAAATGGATGCAACCAGGGCAGAAGGGGCTCTAGAAAGCAGGGTTTACACTGCTGGAGGTCCTCCCCCTTCCTGCACATTTCATTTCATAAAGGGAAAAGAAAGTTCCTAACCCAGGTGGTGGGATTGGAGGCTGTACCAGACGTGTCATAGGGCACATTCCAACCCTCCTAGCAATTTCTCCACCTACTGTGTTTCTCATGGACTTACAGAGTCCATCATGTGGCTCTTCTTCCCTGCAGTTCAGTCCAGTGGCTTGCAGGGACATTAGCTGGGACTCAGTAACACGGCCACTGAGAGGAAGATTCAGGAGGGGGAGTGTGCTGTACTTACTTGCCAGAATGACCATGTCCATCCCCCAAAATATACTCATAATCCAGCCAACCATCACGATCGCTGTCAGGATCTGAATCAGAGCAGCAGCAATGTTCAGCCAGAAGACACAACACATGTGCCTGTCAGGGAGGTCAGTCCGGGCTCCACACAGCACAGTGAAAGCGGATACAAACGTTCCTAGGGAGAGAGCAGCAACACAACACTCAGTGAGAGCCACGGCTTCGTGCCAGATCCCTCCCCTTAGACCCACTTCTCACAGCATCCCACTTCTTGCGCTCCCACTGCAGTGCTGAAAAAGCTGGAAGCACTTTACAGGAGGACAGATGGAGGCATAGCCACATCTTACTCAAACGTGCTGTCCACTCCCATTGAATGACACCAATACATATACTTGAAGAACAGGACAGAAAAAGCACTCTTTGGGTTTTGGCTCCTTCCCCACCCCTAGCCCCCTCAACACCATAATCATTTATGCACTGTAGGCAGTTTACAAGGGAGTGCTGTGTGTCTGTCTACCTTTTTTTCTGCCTGGTGGCTCTCTCTTGGGGAGAAACACTTAATATTCAGCAGCTCTGAAAGGGAAAACTGAACCCAAAATTAGAGCAGGACTGGCTCTAGAAAGCTGTATGGGTCTGGCAGTCTGTTACTATTCAAAAATACTGCTCTAGAAAGAGCACACACACAAAAAAGGTGCCAATGTGGCACCACATCTTTACACAATACTTTTCCTGGTCTCAAGCTGTTACCTGAGGTCACATTTTAACAAAGCATAAGTAGCTAAACTTAAAGCACTGGAGCCAGAAGACCTGGTGTTGCAGCCCATGGCTCTGCTTGAGACCAACTTATAAATCCTGCAACCATCTTTCAGACTTCCTAAAATGTTTCAAATTAAGGCTCTTGTATGAAAGTTAAAGGTGGAGTGAAAAACTACACCACAGCAGTCATTCTCAAACACTCTTTCTAAATTTACCTCACTGGACAAGTGGGATGACTTATTCAGAGCTGATGTCCTAGACTCATGGCTAGTTGAAACCCAAAGGTTCAGGGAAGCCTTGTCTTTCCCACAAGCAACCTGCTGAAATACACAGCAGAGGCCAAGAGCAGAAAAAGTGTTTCTGACCCCTATAATGTACCAGCTGTACCAGCCAGGAGGTTCAGGCATCTTACGTACTTATGCATTTCAACACCTCTTAGCATTATGATTGTCTTTGGCTTTTTCTAACACAAACACAGCATTGCTAAGGTAGGTACAAAGGTGCAATGTTGATTGTACTGGATAACATAGTTCTGTGAAATGTTTTCTTTAATCAATATCTTGAATTAAAATGATAGTTTCTACAAAGACTGCCCTTTTTCATCTCAAAGATGGAAGCCTGCAAACAGCCTGTAAAATGTGAATGAATGAGCACGTCTCCAATGTTGAACTCAGGGGAATGTGGGAGCCCCTCGGTTTGACTGAAGACAGGGAGGAAATACTCAGTTTACACTCTTCCAGAAAAGCTCATCAGACCAAGAGAGCAGAACGATCTACTTAGAAACAAGATAACATTTTGTCATGCACTGCCAGGGTTGTGGAAAAGATAATCTCTCTCATTGCTGCCTCTTCTTCAGTGGGTCACAAGGATAACAGGCAGTTGAGGTGCCAAAACGCTGGGGAAGGCTGGCTACAGCTTATTTTTAGTCTTGCCATCCTCTGCAAGCTTCAATTCCAGTGCCTTCCTAACACTCTACCAGCTCCTAAAACCCTGCTCATCTTCCTGCTGTTGGCTCGGTCTGATTTCGTACTCCCACCCGCTCCTTTTGCGGCGCACTGAAGCTGGGCATGGAGCAGGCATGGAGCAGCCCTACAGCAGAGTCCTGCAGAGGAGAAGGGCAGCATCTTCTCCTGCTTGAGAAATCACCCCTGGGCTTTGTCCTGTGTTTGGCTTTCACAGGCAGGGTTTCATCCCCTTATCAACCAAAAAAAAGGGTCTGCAGAGAGGAAAAGGGGAAGTCATTTTAATCCCAAAGGATGTTGTGTAAGTCTCCTCACTGCTCTTCAAAAGAAAGAAATGCTGTCTTTTGCTCTATGGCTTTGTCTTCCATGTCTTTTGTGTCCTCCACGTGGGATTATGTGACATCTCTGCCCAGTTTAACCCACCTTTTTTTGCCCTTCATATTTTTTTTACAGCAGAAAGAAGCCTGGAATATTTTGCTCATGCTTCCTGAAACTGTTGTCTTCAAAATTACACCACAGCACTCTCTGAGATTAAATAAGGATTGAGGCAAGATCAGAGACTGGGTGTTTATGTTTTTCCATCAGGATCAAAAATCTTGCCAAATGGAAATACCTGTCTCTTTTTTTAATGAGAATCTTCCCCTTCTGCCCTACCTTTAACTCTTCTAAGATGTGTTACAAACAAAGGTCATAGATGAGCAATAATTCTTAAACTCAGCTTCAAATCCTTCCAATGAAGCTTTTAACATTTTTACATCATTTGAGCAAGGTGCTGAATTAGCTAATTAATCCCCTAAACACCACAATGACTAAGCTAATGTCTAGTCCTATTCAGAAAGGAATGAAGCAAACAAAGCAGTTAAGTGCCCCCCTCTGGACTGGGAATTGATACAGGAACTAGTATTAAAATCTCAAGAACCTTGGCTTCTGATCCCCTCTTCAGGCCATTGTCCTACTCACGAGAGCCAATTAATTTTTCCAATGCCAGTGCATTTTTAATTAATTATGATTAGCCAATCTTTGGGAGTTTGCTGGCATTTTTGAATGACAAGACTTGAGCCATGCCAGCACACTTAAGATGGAAGTATTTTTTCCTCTAGTTCACATATGCTTGAAAGCATGAATCAGAAGTAAGAGTCTTAAATGTATTTGCCAAGGTAGATGTTTTCCCCTTAAGAAGACATGATAGTTATACATTTCTGAATATGGAAGTATTTGAATCTGGAAGCAAAGAGGTGGAGAGGAAGAAGAAAGAAGGAAGGCAAGCAAGCTGCATCGCTGACGTGTCAGAGCTGGGGCACTGAACCAGTTCCCTGTCTGACCAAACATTCAGACACTTGAATACCTGCAGCCTAGAAATCATAAACTTGGTATGCCAACTGCAGCTGGGGTGATGTTGGCCAAATAAATCAGCTGTCCAAAAAGGTCCCAGGCTGTGAGTGTAACCAGCAAACAAACTGCTAGCTTCACAAGCAGATGTAAACTAAAAGCCCACTCAGTTATGCCAGCATAACATAAGTAAATTTAGTAAGCACTTCTTCTATCTTCCCAATGAAAAACACCCAAACTGCAGTAAAATCTGGGATTATTCTAAATCATTAATTAATACAGCCTCTCCGGGGACAGAGAGGAGGTGGTGAAGAGATGTCCTGTGCTACTTAAGGAGTCTGTTATTTCAGCTCCATGGGGCATTGAAGTCCATTGCAATTACCTGCCTGAGTCACATGGCCCCAGTAGCACCTGGAGCCAGCAAGTACCAGAGGCTTGGAAAAGGGATGGGTAGGAGGGATGGGAAGGTTTGCTCTTCTGGAGGAGCTGGGATGCAGAGCAGGAAGATCCCCCATGCAGTTGAGGGGATGTGATGCCGATCTTGCTCTTTTGACTCATCTCACCTGGGGCAGTGTCAGCCAGGCGGGGCACCCATATGGTATTGGGCTAGAAAAAGAGCCCCTGGGACCCTGTGCTTGCTTTGGCTGTCAGCAGAATTGGGGTATTTTTAGATTACACCAATAAATATAGAAGGCTTTTTGTTTTCAACAGTTTAACCCATTGAACATGAAGGGGAAGCATTACCTGTAGAACACTATAAATGGAGGGGCAAATGAGGAGGTTTTGCCTTTTCTCTCTCTGGTCATTCAGGATAAAGTCCCCTCTCTGGTGTGTGTTGGTACTGCGGCAGCCAAGGCCTTCCCAAGAGCATCACCTGCTGGTTCCTGGCCTCACAGAGTACACCAAAATAGTATGACATGAATAGTCTGGGGCTTTTTCTCTTAGAGCAAAAACTCAAGCTCTGGAGAGGGCTCTTCTGGTTTACTATTGAGTCACTCATCCAGGCTGGAGAAAGGCACGAGGTCAAGACTATGGCCTGTCCTGAACAGTCTCCTCTGTGTTATCTGAGTGCAGCAGGGGCTGTATTATGGAGCATCTTAAGCTGAATTAGAGAAGTTTTTCTCTCCTGTTCTTGCAAGAAAACCTATCCTGGGCACTCCTGCAAAAGCTTTAGTCAGACATGGAGCTTGGCACGTTTCATGTGGAGGACCTGGCTGCGAGGAAATTTCTGATGGCACCTTCCCAGAAACATCAGAAGTGGGAGCCTGGTTGGAGCCAGGGTGCAAACCAGAGGGAGATGAGACACCAGTGACCACGGTGTAAGTGCAACTAATGTGAGCACACAGACAATTTATTAGTGGGCTTTCCACAGACTGCCAGGTATTTGAAACTTCCCAACAGAAAGCATCTCTGCTGCCAGAAATCACATCTGATGAGCTGTCCCGGTACAGGTGGAGGAACAGCAGAAACCCAAATTACTGCAGTCTGGGGCAGCATACGGAGATGATGATGATTCTATGATGATGATCTCTACCCTACAAAAGCCTGGAGCCAGGGAGAGGCTGACGCTTCCTGCAAGCCTGCAGATCATGTACGACACTCCCCTGTAGTACTGGGAGTAAATAAGGCTGTAGTATGGTGCCTATTTTCCTGCTCCCAGAGGGAAAAAAAAGAGGGCCATGTCAGGGTTCAGGAGTTGGAACAAAGGTGCAGGAGGCACATAGATGCAGGTAGGTACAGGCAAAGAGGGGAATGAATTTGAGGTGTCTGTGGGAGCAAGGCTGTTGGATCTATACTGGGAGATGCAATTAATGAGTGTATGTTTTGTGGGGATGAGATGTACTTGTGTAGCTGTATTGTGCCAGGGGAGTGCTCTGTGGGGGGGACACGTCTGATGTGTCTGAATTTTCTTAAGTAAAATGATTATTAGCTGTCATTAAACAGTGTTGGCAGGTATGTAAGGCAGATTTTGTGCATGAGCTGAAAATTCATGAGATGTGTTGGTTCCTGCTTCTGTGAGTCAGAAAAAGCTGTGCAAGAATGGTAATAAGGATTGCATTTCTTTCCTCAGTATAACAGTGAATATGGTATCTATTGGTTAAGGCATCCTTGGCTCCCAAGTGTCATAAACTTGTTTTTATATTCTTGTTTGAGCTGTAAAAAGTTGTTTCATGTGTTGAGGCCTCTCATCTTTGGATCATAAACTAAGCTATTGCCCTTTGGGTTATGATGAGGGAAAGAGAACTACTAGAACTTGTCCAAGAAAGGACTAAAGCAGTGTCTGCTGATGCTGAGAACCTTTCCCTTTGCTTAGGTAGAGCTGGGCTGTGGAAAGGACACTATTAGCAAGATGGTAAAATGGAGCTGCAAAGCATTAACTCTCAGGAAGACTATCTGCTGAAGCAGAGAATTGTTTATGTCTTTGCTTAAGAAAACAGATGCAAAGTAAAACCCCCTGGAAGTGTTCTGGCCAGTGTGAATCCTCACCAGTGTCCCCAGTCTCCACTTGGCTGGAACTCACTAGGGCTTAGGCTGCATGAGAGAGAACCTGCAAGTGCAGGTTTGTCAACTAAACCCTCTGAGATAAGAGTGCTTTCTTCCCAAGCTTATTGCAGCTCCTTAAACAAAAAAGGCTGGTTCAGAAGAACATTTGGTGTACCTCTGTGTCATCTTCTGTGGCTCTTGAAGGTTGTGAGTGCAGGGCTCTTGTCAGGGTCTCCACCACACCTCTTCTTCACATGTCTTCCTCAAACAGCCGTGACTGCAGGCAGGAGACATGCAGGGAATCTCTCTGGTTTGCAGCAAAAGTAGAGGTGTGGAGGCTGTGGGGTGGCATCCTGAGGAAGCTAATCTTTCTTGAGTACCCGGCTCCATAGCCAGATGTGCTGCTTTCCCAGGAGGCATATTCCCCTCAGTTCCCTCAGAGGCACTCAAAGCAAGCAATGGAAGATACCAAGCCACTTGATATTTGGCTGAAATAGATGAAAATTAGTGCACACAGTTACAGCTGCGCTCCTGGAGAGGAGCATCCAGCTGAACAGGCTGTGGCCTTCTTGCACTGAGCACCTTGGGATTGCTGAAGAACTTGTGCTGCTGCTCTGGGTCGGGGCCAGTGCTCAGCCCAGGGTGTGGAGGCTGTCGCGTACACAGCAATTCTTCACTGGCTGCTGGACTTCTTTCTCTTGAAATATCAAGAACATAGAGATGGCAAGAGTGCAGCACGATGCTGCAGCACCAGCAAGTTTTAGGTATCCCAGCCAAGAAAACATGCAACCTGTGGCATCCCCTACATCCTTTCCCTTGTAGTCCATTTCAGCCATGGAAGTAAGTCAGGACTGAGTACAATTACCTGTTTTTCTCCTAGAAATAATCGTGTTTTAAACTATCATCTTAAAAGCTTGGGGTTTAGGTTAAAGTTTAATTAAACATCCATGGGGAAGTTTTTTCCCCTTTCCAGGACTTGTACAGACTGAAGCCTTCCCCTCCCAAATCCAATACAAGGGGACTAGGTCAGACAGGTGGCTTTAACGCTTTGAGGGGGAAGAAGAGAGGAGCAGTGGACAGTTTAGGAAACAGGAGGCTTACTTGGTCCCAGGCAGCACTTCTTAAAAACCTGAATCCCACAGATTCCGATCTACTGGAAGGGACATCAATGATGTGCAGACACCTTTGTGGCAAAGCGAATGCCAGGTCTTGTGGACAGCTGTGTGGGCAGGACTCAGGCAGGAACAGCAAGAACCAAAGGGTAAGAGAGGAAGAGGAGAAAGGGAAGGAGGAGAGAGTGGAGGCAGCAAACGTGACAGAACCTAGATGTTGCCATGGAGAGGAGCTCATGAATTTTTCTTCCGTGGCCTGCTATTTAAAATGTTTTGTTTAGCTTCTGCCAGCACATTGTTTATATTTTCCCCTTCCATATCAGAAGGACATTCAAAGGGAATTCTGGCTCTCTCCAGTCCTCTTGGCCTCACTACGGACCAAAATATACAGTTACTTGACAAGTGAGAGCTGGCACTTTCATTACTTGTCTCCAGAGGGTTTGTTCCAACTCCCAAATCTGCAGAAGGCAGGTTGTATATAGTATTAGCTTTCTGGTTTCTCTACATACATGAAAAATCTTCAGAATGTCCCAAAGCATTCTATGCCCCTGACTGATCACGACTGTCTCAGTACATTGCTGTAGCTCCAGCACTGAGCTCTGCATCTGTTTGTTATTAGTAGGTCTGTGTCATGTGGTCAGAACAGACTTGACAGTGTTTTTGTACCATCTATAGAAGACAGCCCACGTGCAAGTAAGACAGCAGTGCCTTTGCATCAAAAATGAGGGTTTTTTCATATTTAATGTTTTAGAAAAAGTTAACTCTTCTAAAAATGCAGAATTTTCAACAAAAACTTCAAAACTTGACTGCAACAAACTTTCACAGGCTTCCAAGGCTAAAAATACACAGCAAAATCTTAAATTACATGGAGGGGGGAGCTGCATGAAGGTGAAGTGACTTACTAAAGCTTTAATTATACACGGACCCATCAACATTATTTTTACTCTCCAGCACTGCAATGTTTTGAACACTTAAAAGCAGTCACCCATAAATAGTGAGATTGCAGTACAGCTTGTTCCACTGCCAGACATTCCACAATCCTTGGGCGAAGTTTTCCAATCCAGTCCTATGGTTTAATTCTGTTGACTCGATGCTTAAAATTAAGGGTGTGCTAGAAGTACGTGAGACTGGAGAACTTCTGCTGAAATAAAAATGCAAGGCCCCACTGCATAACCTGTGATCCATGATGTTGGAGCAGACCTCAGACTTCTGCAGGACTTGCTGAATTATCTTTACAAGTTATACCTACCCGATTCCCAAACTGATTTCTTTCCCTCTTGTATAAATGATGTGATCCCAGAACCACCACTGACATTTTGCATCATGCTTTACAATATTATGAACCACTGTAGAGAACATGTAACTTCCCAGAAGTAAAAATGGGGAGGGGGAATATTCCTACACAGACACCTAGACATAGGAAATGGGAAAGCTGCAACAAATAATACCTACCAGCTACGGAGTGGTGGTACTCCCTACAGAGAAAATCAGTTGCTGAAAATAAGCCCATCTATGCTACAGGTATCAGATCTTGGAGATATGACAAGAGAACATTCCACAAGGAGATGCCCAGCTCTAGCTTTGCCACTTACCACAGTAAAGATACTGAGATACTTAGCTGACACTCAGGTCAGCTCTCTGAACACAACAGCAATCTGTCCCTTACTCCCAGCTTCCTCCCAACATAATGCTAGTACCTCCCTAACATCTAAGGCATCTTGCTTCCCAGCCTGTTCTGGCTACTAGTTGAGTCACTCAGGTATTCCTGCCTGTCCAAGTCACACTGTAGCTATTCCCTACACCTGTCCTGCTGACTGGTGGTACAGAGAGATGCTTTGCTGGATGTAAAGAAGTCATCCTCTGGGCACAGCAAGCATTCCAGCAGCTTGAGCTCTGCACAGACTCACGTGGCTTGCTTCTTGCCCACAGCTACACTGGCTTAGACAAAGCTGATACAGCTCCCCAGCAGTACCGTGCAGTCTGTAAGGCAGATGTTTGCTATGAAGTGGACGACAGGCTGTCAGCACGTTACAGACAGGAAACAAAGAGCCAGGGAGGGTAAGTGACACATCGCCAGTCCTGCCGCTGGCCAGGGGCGCTGCTATGAAAAGAACTGAGGCGCTGCAGCTGTGCTTCTGCTCCATGCTTACTTCTTTCTTTGCTGATGGAATCGGAGGAGGATTTTAATTAATTTGCATCCTTATTAAGTATGCCAGCATTCAGAGAAATAATGTAATTGGCTTCCAATTATAACAAACATAAGGGAGAACAAAAGGCATGACCACTGTTTACAGCTCAGGACACTTTGCTAAAAGCTCAACTGACCTACGTGGACTCATTCCTGCTGCTCTGTAATTTTATCAGCATCCTAAAAGCTTTGTTTCATTGAATCAGTTCTATTGCTGGTTTCTCTCTGCTGTCTCCCGCCATGCAGAACTTTCTGTATTCATATTGTCAACTATCAAAACAGGTGTTTGCTCCCTCCTCCTCCTCCTGCCAGCCACCCAAGAGCACCAGCTTGGGTGCTCTGCCATGGCTCTCCTAGGCTGCTCTGCACACACCCACTGCAGGACCTTGGAACCCAAGTGAGAGGAACCAAGGAGCCAGAAATGACTGTCCACTAAACTATCTCTTATTTTAAGACTATGATCCTATTCACAATTCCTCAAGTATCTCCAGAAATTAATTTTCTGTTTTCTTGATGCATATCCAGGAACAAACCTTGAGCCATTCTGTTTTATGCTATTGATGTTGAAATAGTTTGAATGTGGCTTTTCACTCAAACTTGACAAATCTGCAAGCTTCAATAAGAGAATGTCTGGAGAGAGTCGCTCTTCATTTCAGAGGCCATGAAACCACCTATAAAGAAAGCTTTCTTATACTTCCAGTTTCTAAAGATTGCTGTGTAACAGTAGAAAAACAATGAGGAAAAGGTTATGGATTCTCAGAAGTTTTCACAAAGGCTCTTGCCAATTATGCAGTGATACACTGAAGTTTACTCTTAATTGTCTGTGCCAGTGAAAACTCTTTCTAGTCAAGCACAGAGCAGGAGGCAGGCATGCATGACCCTTCAAGTTTTCACACTAGTGTAAGGGCTCCGAATGGCTCCCTATGTTTTACTGGGTGAAGGCACATCAAATACTCACTTGTCTTCCCTCCTCTGCCCTCTCAGAGGTTAATGAAGTGCCATTACTGCCCATCTCAGGGTGCTCTAATTGAGCAGAAGGAAAGCTGCGGGTTGGGGCAGCATAAGGGTCTCTCCTGCCCCCAGCAGCCACAGCTCAAGGCAAGGCCTGCAGCTGCACTGCCTCCTCTGTCTTCCTCATCAATGCCCTGCAACACATTCAGCCCTTTGAAGCTACCTAACTGCATTTGCTCTTCTCATGGAAGGATAGATTAACTACTTCTAGGATTCACTGAGCAGTGATTCTGAGCTTGCTGCAATACCCTGGAGCCTTTAACTGTGAAGACAAATCATGTTAATTAGGGACTACCAAGACACAAGACAGAATTAATCTTATTAGAATGTTAGATGGGGATGCGGAGCAATTAGAGGTTGTTCTACAGAACAAGGCAGATGAAATGGAAGTGCAATAAATTGCACCAGCCTCCACAATCATCTCAAACTACAAGCTATCTTATAAGGACTGTAGGAATGTAAAACAAAATGTGACATAAATGTTCAGAGATCTGCAGTGATAAATGTGAAGGACTAATGAAAAGGCCTTTTTTAATCCAGAAAACTCAGTGCATGCATTTTGTGAGCCAAAGCATCTCAAGCAGGGACTAAAAGGGGACATGATAGAGCTGTACTCTAGCCCAGAGGTGCAGTGCTGCACCCAGGAGTCTGGAATATGATTTTTCAGACCAGAACTCAGTCCTGGATTTACAGCTGCTTGCTAAATAATTCTGAAGCCGTAACTTTATTCTTACAATGCCAAATTAACATCATTAAGGAGTTAATTTAGATAGTCTGTCAGAGGAAATTTACTGTCTTTCATGCATCTAACCTGATGGAGTTCTGTTCAGTGCTACCGTTAGTCATAGAGTGATCGGGTCTTGCCTTTAAAGGTCAGTTTTCATAAAACACTATCCTTAGATAAAAGGTAAAGCACTTTGCCTACTAAAGCCACTGCAAAGTTGCTGTTTTACTCATGTACGTAGCATCTGAAATACTTAGGAGATGGTGCTTCATACTCAAAGTTTGGCTTTGGTACTTTCAGGTGATTCAGACATAAAATCTCATTTTATGGTAGTCTAGTTGACTATATATATGTTTTACATTCATCAAAACCATAAAGAACATTTTCAACAATACAAGCATCTTAACTTGCATTCAATTTAACTGGGACTTCCCACATTAACATCCTTGAAGAGCAGATTCAAATATGATTGATTCTGTAGAAAAGCAGTGTGGGATGAAGAGGGCAAGGATCCACACAGAGCTGGATTGCAACAACCCACAGTCTCTTTGGTGAGGAGGACAAGTGCTGTAATTCTAGAGGTGAAGCACAAAGCCAGAGTGAGCCTCTACGCATGGCCAGTCTTGCTCCTGTGGGAAGGTGGTGAAAAGATCTGGAGTCTTCCAGAACCTTCCTGGCTTCCCATGGAAAGACCCCAGGCAGATCAACAAAAGCAAGTCTTTTTTGGCAGTGGAGAAATGAGCTGTGGTACCTTACGCCTGACATCACCCCAGTGCAGGCGCCATAAATAGTGCAGGCTGGAGTGACCCCTGACTTTACAGATTCTGTGAATATGAACACTAGCCAAGATAGAAGAATCCACCCAGACAAAACAATTTTCTAAAAGGAAGATTTCTTACTGGAGTGGAGAAACTGTGGATACTATGGATATTATGGAGACTGATGCATCAGCAGGTAACCTGTGATATTGTGAACGAGAACCTGAGTAACCTGCTCTAGTTTAACCCACTTGGAGGAAGGACTAAGTGACCTCCAAAAGTCTCTTCCAGTCCTAGCTGTTCTATGATAACACTTACCTGATCTCTTGGTTTCTTTTCCCAGAGCCATGTCCTTCTGCCACTACACAACTGACAGCTCTTGAGCACGGGGCTCTTCACGATTTTTCAATTTATTTTTGAAGAGCTGTTCTGGTTCTAAAATGTCAAGTGCAATTACTCTCATAACAAGCAAAAAGCACACTTGTGACTTGCTGATCACACCAAAACAGGTGAACTTCCAAGTGAACAGCCCCCCTGCTTTAACATGGCCCCTCCTGAGTTGTGCATGCCCGTATCAAACAGCTCAGCCAGCCTCTGAGGGGACATGTACTAAAGGGAACTACTGCTTTATATAGGTGTGGTCTTTCTTTAAATTTGGATAAAATCCAATTTGGATAAAATCATTGTTTCTGCAGGGACTGGTCATCTTCTGTCTGAAAGCAAAGCTAAAGGAAATGTCAAAGCTTAGATGGGCAGGTCACAAACAGAATACTGGGTCATGTTCAAATGCCAGGTTATCCACAAACAGTTAATGCCTCCTGGCCATCTGAGATGTGTCCAGCAAGGCCTGCAGAAGCACAGCCCTGTAAGTGTGCCTGTGAGATATTACGTAGGGTCTTTTCATCTGAATGCACCCCCCTACCCCATTACTAGGACTTATTGTCTTCCCAGTTTGCAGGAAATAGCATTTGATTTATGTGTATTCCTGTCAAAAGGTAAACTTTCCCTTGACCAAATAATTTCCAATATCTGCCAACTAGCTACTGGTCAGTATTAAATAAAAATGCATGTGCATTTGTTTGTAGATATCACAAAGAACCAAGTTACCTACACCACAATCTAGCACATAATTATTTTGAGTGAAGTATGGAAAGTAACACCTGAATTATACAGTGATTCAAAGACACAGTTCTTCAGAGGTTAGGGAAGATTTATATGGAGTGAGACATACCAGGGAAAGTGTTATACAGAGAAAGTGGAAATCATCATGGTTTCATCCTGCCTGTTCCTTTTTTTCTAATTCTCATGTTGAATAGGTTACAACGAGGTTAGGGGCAATGGTAACACGGTTTAACACTGCTGTGCAAGACTGCTGGAAGCACTTACTGCACTGCTGAAGGGTGCAGCTGAGATGGGACTCAGACTTTAAATGTCCTTTCCTGCCTTGTTGAGAAGGCATCAGACTGGGGGCAAGGGACCAACCCTGACACATCACAACACAAGACTTCACAACCTAAACAAAGATGTTTTTTTCTCTGCATTTGTATGTCCTCCAGTTTGATTAACTGGAATTGCCTAGGGTCAGTTCTTACCCAGTTTTCCACGGTGTTTTATAAACAAGGCTGTTTTGGGGGGAGTACCAGTCCTGCAGAGGGAAGGGAATTCATATTTGCTACTTGAGTTCTGGCCAGGGCCAGGCCCTTCACGTGGCAGGCAATGTATGCACCCCAGGAGACTCCCCCTGTGCCAAAGGGCTCTTACTGCAGTTCTTGAATACCCTCAAAGCTATTCCTCCTGTATTTTCTTGGAAACTCGTGTTGTGTACTGTGTCTGTCAAGAGCCTGTAGCTCTCTGCAGCAGCTCAAAAAGCTTCATAACCTCCTGTTCACCAAGGACTGCCTTTTGCACCTTGCACGGCTCCCCCAGTTCAGAACTCTGGAGCAAGCAGCAGGGAAAGCAGAGGAGTGCATTTCCTTGGAAAGGAGTGGGCATAGAAGGAAAACACTTCTTTCAAGAAGGGCAGGCACAACTGAGGGACCATCCATTTAACCTTTATTCATTGCTCTGTTGTTTTTCTTTGCCTTCTGCCAAAAAATACATCTATATTGGAACCAGATTAATCTCTGAGATGAATCCACTGACTGCCAGAGTTACACTGGGGATTAATTTGGCTCATCAGGCCTAACCTGATCTTGGCAGTAGTTCAGAAGTGCAAACAGCAGAAAGACATTGCTTTCAAATAATAGTTACAGACCACGGCAGACAGTATATGCCTGCTGCTCAGTATGGGGCTGATAAATCAAATTCAAATGTGAACCTGAACAGGGCTAACATGAATAGCATGGATACCTACTTAAGCAAAATTAGAAATTGTAGAAAATTGATTCTATATGCTTATTTCACTTTCCTAGTTTTTTAGCAAGTGTATTGTGCTGTACAAGGATCAGGCTCTGCTCCTTACAGCAGATGATGTTGCACTCTTTGCTCCCTAGCTAAGCAGGACCACAGTGCCCGGTGATCCTGGCAGGCTCTTTGGGCTTGCTTTGTGCCCAGAAGCAGTGCAGCTGGGAGACTAATTATCCAGCTCCTGTAATCCTGCAGTTTCCAATAGCTATGGTTTAAGCTCATTTCTGACCTGGATTTACTGTATCAGCATTCATGCTATGACTTGAATTTAGTTTATGGGATGGCACAACTGAAACTAAGGTGAGATCTACACTCCACTACAGAAGAAAGTCTCTTGTAAGTCTCCTACCTCAGTAGTTGCAGGTGCAGCTCCACTTGTCTCTCCAGCTACCCTAGTCAACTTTCTTCCTCCCTCCCTTTGTCTGGGAAATGTTGCAACATTACCTCAATTTTCTCTTCTTTTACAAATGAGGTTTCTATCCCCTCTGCTAAAATAATTTTCACCAAGGTCTGCGAAGAGTCTGAATGAGTGTCATTGCCTTTGCTCCATCTGCAGCATTTCTGGTTCCTACCTCAGGACTACATTAGGGGCTCTGTGCTCTTTGACATCTTGCCATCTGCCTTCCTTCTCTTTCCTACCATGTCCTCAACATCTCTGACCCTACATTACCATCTTTTTGTTCCTGTTTCACAAAGGCACAGACTGAGCCTCTGCCATCGCCTTCCCCGTTTTCTGTTCCCTCCATACCACGCCCTCTTTAAACTTCATCTGCACACAAGCCTTCATGTGCCATCTCCATTTCTATGCCAGTGACTCAAACTCCTGCATCTCTTTAGGACACTTCTCCCACACCCTGCCTACTCTTTCTGGTATCGCTGCTTGGACACCCTCTTCTCTTAATGAAGATGGCAAAGTCCAACTCCATTTCTTTGCATAGTGAATATTTCTTACTGATGACACCACCAACCACCTCTCAATCAATCTGGTTCACAAATAAAGAGAAAAGGAGGATAATTATGTATTAAATTCCTCCCTCTCCTTTTCTCCATGCACTCAGGTCATTCCAACTACTGTTTCTCTTTCTCTCTCTCTCTCTCTCATAAAGTTCAATGTTTTTGCCTTCCTTATATTCCCCAATCACTATAGCTTACTCTCCAGCCAGCGTTCCCCTTCATATGCCACACCAAATGTTTTTCACTCTAAAACTTTACTTTCACAGCTGGTGAACACCTGTTGCTGTTTTCATTTATATACACCCTGCAACACAAATCCCCTACCCTGAATTAGGGATTTGTTCTAGTTCCTGTGTGACACAAGGAACTTGCTGCAACAACTTATTTGTGTGGTAACAAATGTCCCCATTCATATTAGGAATCTACAAAGGCTAAATGAGTTAAACAAGTGCTGTGTAATTATATTTTTTTTGTTTTAAGACTGGCCAATAGGTCAGATAATTTTCTTGCACATGTAGAAATCTGCAGTTCTAACCACCAAAATGACAGGCAGCTATACTTTCTCCTGCTCAAAGTTCAATAAGTAGGGGCAGAGAGACAGCTGATCACTAACACAAGCTATGGTGAGTCTGTGCTTTTCCTCAAACCCCTCCTTAAAGCATGGGCTACTGCATGCTCTCTGAAAGCATGGACCATTGATATACTGCTATATACCTCAATGCTCTCCTCCTACTTAGGAATTCCTTACTCTTCTGTGCTAATCCTTACAGGTGTCTGAAGTGTATGTCTACAGTCATTATAGCTTCCTACACTTAAGTATTAAATAACCCCACGTTTCTAGCTAAAATAATTCACTTTTCTTTTAATTTTAGTGATAAAATCATAGAGGGTTTTTCTTCCCTCACATTTTACAGAATAAGATTTCTAGTACAGTATTGTACAAAAACAGCAATCTGACACATTAGAGCTATTCTGCCATCTTTTATTGTGCCTGCAATGGAAAAAAAAATAAGCATGTATTTTTAGCTGACTGTGCTACACTGAACAATCTGATAAGCAGAAGCCTGTTATTGTCATTCAAAGGAACATTTGTTTAACCAGATGCAGTTATGAAAAATTATCTTAAATTTTACAATTAGTATTTTCTAGAGAAAAATGTCTGCTCTATGCAAAATCCAAAGATGTCAATGCATTAAGACCCCATCACAGAGCAGCTGCATCTTATTCCTTTTGTTGGAGACAGAGTGGAACAGGACCACCAACACTCTGGGACATCAGAGCCATCCACAGCAAATCACATGTCTGCATCTCAGATATGAGGGCAATTAGGACAGGGCAATACTATAAGCAGAAGGGTTTACTGTAGGATTTCACGTGCATAATGATTACACTGAGCTCTACAAATGGAGCAGCTTCTTGCAGGGAAAAGCAACAGCAAATTGGTACACAGAACAGCAGGGGAGAAAGGAAGTTCAAAACACATAGATCGAACTCCTTAATGAGAAGTTCCTGAGGGCTGTGCAGACCACCTTAGTTCTCACCCAGAAAACACTTCTCATGTAGAAAGGGAATTTCAGCACACAGTAAAAACACTGGGTGCTTGTGTCTGGGCAAAATTGGGATCATGGGTGGGCCTGGGGTATATCATACTAAATGTATGATTCACAAAGGATCACTAAGAACGGGGAGCTCAAGGCTGCAGTGCTCCCCTGGCAGTTCCTACTGTGTTCCCCTGCAAAGAAATTAGAGGCAGCCCAGGAACCTTTAGAAACCTTTGCATTCACCTTTGCAATTTGCTCTGTACTCTTCTCAACTGCTGCATCTGACAGAAAGCAAGGCCAGATTTGGGGTGGTAAGAGTACTGGAAGGAGTAAAAATTGTGATTAATTGTGATTAATTCCCCTCAGTACTAATTAAACTAATACTGATTAAAATACACACAGAAAAATGGTCAGTCAAAGGCTATTACAACACAGGGATGCAATTACAACTTGTGGGGTACGAAGTCCCTAAATTACAGAATACCTTAAGGAAGAAAGGAGTCTCTGGAGAAGGTGCTGGTGTGTTTGCTGACACGCTGGCCAAGCAGAACCTCACCAGTGCTGTGAGAAAGTTCAGTCCACCATTGCTAGCTGAATGGCAAACACAAGGCAGGCATAACCTGCAGCACCCACAGGATCCATGTGAAACATCACATTTCTAGATCTGGGATTAAGGCAATACAAGTTTATTGGAAAAGTGCTTTTTATTTTCCAGTTAGTGAAAATTAACAGCTGAGACAAACTGCTCAGCAGGGAGACAATACAAACATAGTTCTTATCCTTCTCAAATGTCTGGCCCTAAACTATTTATAATCCTTCAATATTTTTTTTAACATAAGCAAGTAACAGCATCTATTTTTCTATTTATTCTGTTTTGAACATACGGTCTCTTCTCTCCTAACGTCCATTCTGACCAAGAGCAGCACTTCATCTAGTTCTCTTTATTTTAGCATCTCATAAGTACCAATGATACCCCAATGCATGTCTGTAATTATGTATGCTAGTGTTCTCTTCCTTCTCTTTCAAGAATAGAAGGGAGGCAGAGAAGCTAAAGCATGGAATTCTGAAACCACTTACGCACCAAATTCCCAGTGAAACCAAGGAATTCCAGGCTAAATCACACCTCCAGCCATACTCAAAGAGCTGTCAGGATACTCAGTTGAATTCTGGCTTTAGTCTCATTGCCCTCCATGGCTTTTGGCTATATTGAAGTGAAATACACAGGTTAGGATTATGAGTATGTATCAGAAAATGTGTATATTAGAGTATATTACAGAATGTTCATCTGAAATGTCTTTCCTGTGCTGTCATATTTTATATTTCACCTCGTTAGCGCAGTGTGAATTATATTGACTGAATTTTTTATGACCTGAGGAGAGAAAAACTGATCCAATGAACTATATGAGGATTTATAGGCTGAAGGAGAAGAGTGGCCAGGCAATTAATCTCTTCTTAGTACAGGTTATGAGCCTGTATGGGAGTCAAGAGAAGGGAACATATATCTGTGTCACAGCAAATTCAGTGCAGTCTTACCAAAGCTTTCCTAAACTTAGCTTTAACCATGGCTTTGCACTGAGTTATTAGTAGATGGTTTCCTCTGACACCTCTTGACCTGAGGTGGTGTAATCTTCAGCTAAGATTGAGAGACAGATGCTGTTACTTCAGCTGCAGATGCTAAAACTGCCACAATCCATTTTCTGATGGAGATGTCAGTGTACCAGAAGTCAAGAGTGAGAGGGGAAACCTTTCTACTCAGTCACCACAACCAGAGATTATTGCCAGGCATCATCATGGTTGGCTGGGGCGAAGTGAGGAGAGAGAGTAGCCTGTTCTCAAGATTCATATGAGTTCACCTGTCAATATAGCAGCTCTCAATGCTACTGATATGGACCATGCAAGGACCTCTCTTGGATTTTCTATTCTTTATATAATGTAAAAAGGAAAGAAACACTGCAAACATCCAGCACATCCTTCAAGGAAGAGATCTAAACAACACCATTTTGCTGTGGTTATTTAATTTAAAATTTTCAAATATTATTTGCAAAAAAACCCCAGAAAACATTCTGCAGCGAGAACATGTGCTCAAGGTGTTCAACAACCAGCAAAGTTGTTGAGGTTTCTAAATTGTGCTAAGGAGGGATGCTATGGAAGAGCAGGACAGAAATTAGTGATGTGCTGTGGTGAGCTGACTGGCTATTAGACACCCACCCAGACACTCTCTCACTCCCCTCCATAGGACAGAGAGGGAAAACAAGATTTAAAAAGATTGTGTCAAGAGAAATACCAGTGAGATCACCTACCAATTACTGTCAAAGGTGGAAGAGACTGGACTTGGAGAAAATAAATTTACTGCTGATTAAAATAGGTTTGGATAATGAGAAACAAAATACCATACTCACCCCTTATTTTCCTCCCACGCTTAGGTTCAACTTCACTCTTTCCCTCCTGATTCCTCTACCTCTGCCCCACTCTGAACAGCACAGGGATGGGGAATGACAGGAGGAGTTGTGGTCAGTTCACATCAGTTCCTCTCTGCTACTCCTTTCTTGATAATTTCCCCCTGGGGTAAATCTGCTCTAGCATGGGCTATCCACAAGTTGCCGTTCCTGTCAGGAGTACCTGTTCCAGCAAGGGTTCTCCATGCATGTCTCTCTTGGATATCCTCACAGAGGTGTCCCCCTCCTTCCCTGCAGAGCTCTGCTGCCCAAACCCTGACACAAACATCTAACACTCATACACTCTGAAAAGGAGCTAGCAAAGAGTTACAGGGAAAGGCAATCATGGGAATTACACAAATGACAGGTTTTTATGTTGAGGACTCATGATAAAAAGAGGAGGTCTAACCTTCAAAGATGTACCACTCACATGAGATATCATAGATGTACCTGCATTAGGAAACAGTGTGGAGGTCAGAACTACTTGAGTTCTTGTGGGGACAATGTGAGATCCAGAGAGATGTGTGGGCAATGCATGACATATTTTGAAACTACTCAAGCAAATGCCTTGTTTTGGAAACCAGTTAATGGGTAGCTTTCATCTGACCTAACTTCAGATATCTGCAAGGGAGGTGTCTTGATCTGAGCCAGTTACCCTTTGCAGAAAAAAAAAAAAAGGGAAAAAAAAAAGAAAAAAAAGAGAAGGAGGCCCCCAGAGGGTGTGATTCACTTAACCTATTTTAGAGAGATGAGTCACATGCTGGTAGTGCCTAATTCCTCCCCACAGACTGTAACAGCAACTAACTCGGATGCACAGGTAGATGATGGATTCAACCATCTAATATGTCCGATAAAAAGAACGTTTGCCACTAAGCTATTTTGGCTAAATAATACTTAAAAAAATCATCTCCTGCATTGCTGTATCAGCCAGCTAATCAACTCCTTTGGGAGGAGCTTTTCCTACAGACCAGTTATTGCTTTTAACTGTTCATTACAGACCTTCCTCTGAAACTTCTAGTACTGGACACAGTGTGAGGTACAACAGAACAAGGACTTTGTTCTGCAGGACTCGGGGTAGAATACAGCCATGTTACTATGGATACAGAAGGATGACAAGACCTAAACTGTGGTTTATGGTAATACCAATGCACCTATTTTTAAATAATATTTTTACTGTTCTTCCCTGTTGATAAAGAGAAGTAGAGTTCTTTGTTCTGATCATCAGTTTATCAAAATGACCTTCTTGTTGCCTGAAGGCTTTTGCAATGCTGATGAAAAGCTCCTGCTGCAACAGCAGAAAGACATCTGAATTTGATGTTTCTATCTCCTTTCATATTGCTTTTCTTCTTGAGGGTATCTTTTTTCAACATGACAGTGTTTGCAGGGCTCAGATGAGCCCTGTTGCTAAGAAACAAGTTCCAACTGTGCCTTTAAAACTCTGCCTTTAAACATACAACTCAAGGAAATATTTTTCTTTTCATTACACTGTATTGTGTGTTTTTATTAGGATTTCTTTTAACTTGGATCTGACTCTTGAGGTTACATTTCTAACACAACCTTCTGGGCAGGACTTACTCTTTTTTCCATTATCTGTACAGTGCCATGATCATGTACATAGTTACATAAAAAAATATTTTTAAATAGTATTATTTAAATGTCACAATAAGGCCCCATTTTACACACAACTGTGGTGCAAACAAGCAGAAGTACAGTGGAGCCTACTTACTGCAAATATTGGTTAATACTAAACTACAAAGCGCAGTATAAGTCGGTGTTCTTTCAAATGGCAAATCTAGGGTGCATCTGTGCTTGCTTGGCTTTGGGTTTTGGTGTGGGTTTTCTTTTTTGCCATATACTCACTAAAACATGCTGAAGTCCCTCATGTGTGTACGAGATAGTGTGTAGCTTTCACAGGCATAAATCACATCACAGAAACATGCAATGAAGTAACCAGCACATCTAAACTAAAAACTGCCTTGTGCTTTCTACCTATTTACCATGTTCTCATTAATGCATGGCACAGAAACACCTTGCTTCTTGAAGAACACAAAGTCCAAGAGCAATGGAAGCAGTTCATTAATAACAGTTTTCTTGGAAGATATTAATGGAAACTAAAGTATGGCTGCATTGTTCGAGGCACTGAATTGCGAGAAGTCCCTCTAGATTTTCTTGCCAGTTCTGCCACCAACTTTCTGAACAGTCTTCAGCCAGTTATTTCTTCTGAATTCTCCATTCAGACTGCAAACAGTGTAAGTGTGTGACGTAACATTCAAATCATAAGCATTCCCTTCTATATCATAATAGGTCTTGAACGTCGTCTGCACTCCACAGTGCTGCTGAAATAATCAGTAAACCCCTGCTTTGACTACCTACCTCACACCAGTGTGCATTTCTCACACCAGTTTTGGGAAAGACTTAAATCACAGTCACTGGAATAAGTTATCATGTCATTTACCCATCATTCCTTCTACAAAATGTACTAAAGAGCATTTACTAGTGCGTGATGAAGTGTCATAAATATTTACAACAAATCCACACTTGTAGGGGAGAAAGCAGATTAAGTTTTATGATGCAACAGCCTCAGATTTTTAGCTTGGGTTGCTGGCTAATTTGGGACATACAGTTCTTGATGGGTGTCCTGCTTGGTACTGCAACTTGAGAAGATACTTCTCTGGCTTAAAGGGCAATATTAGAATATTAGAACATTAGAATGGAGCTCTGCAACTCTTCTTCACAGTAAGTAATACTTACTCACAGCAGCAACCCCAAGGGGCCACCTCAAAGTTACAAGAAGAAAAAAAGGTGAGCAGAGGTGAGACAAACAGTTCTAGAGGCTCAACACCACACTGCTCTGCATGTTGTGAATTCTCAGTTATGAAAAGTGAGTTAAGCTTCTGATGGGAAGATTTTGTACTTGTTTTGCACTAGTTCAGATGACTCCTCGGTGTTCCAAGCAATGTGACCTGGGATCTACAGAGCAACTAGAAAGGGGACACTCTCTCTGTCCAGTTCTGCCTTGGCACACAGGGTAAATGAACACTGAAAGAACATCTAGTGGATTGAAAGTACTGATGTGAGAGCAGACCATATACACACAAGGGACAGATTTTCTGTTGTACAACATATACCGTATTTTAGTTAATATGCAGAAGAAAAATATTTTATTCCTTGTGTCAATAATACTAAGGGTGGGCTGTTACCACTTATTCTTCAAAGCTTCAGTAAAAGAAGGTTTCACTGTGTAACTTCTGAGCAAGAGTGGTTCCTGGGAACTAATGCTTGGTCTAAACTCCATTCCCAGCTCCACCATGGGTTTCTTCTAAGTATGCACACAGCACAAGGAGACAGATCCTAACTTTAACTGCATTGCCTTGAATCTACCATCCAAAGTGGAAATACTGAGGCTTAACTCTGATAGAAACAAGCATTTCTTTCTGGGCACCCTTGTGCATAAGGTGTTATTTGGATCAACATGGGTTGGTGAGACAGAATGGCTGAACAGAGTCCTTCCCGTTCTGCTACCCACACTCATGGCTTGGTTCAGCTCTGCTCTGCACATGTGCAGCTGTCTGCATCTCTGCAGTGTGGGTGTAAAATCATCTGCACCTCTGCAGTGTGGGTGTAAAATCTGCACCTCTGCAGTGTGGGTGTAAAAGGATGCCGACCTTTTGTGGCAATACACGATGTAAGGGGCTAACTCTCAAGGCACAAAAATGTCAAGGTCACCATGTACAGCTGACCAATGGAAACCAGAAGCAAGTTTGATCACCTTGAGTTAACTCCCAAGGAGTGTCAGGAGAATCCATTTCCACACTGTTTTTGTGAGAGGAGCAGGGGACTGAGTGATGTAAGTACTAAGATGCAAGTCAATGTATAAAATTATATCCTGGCTTTTAGGAGAGAAAACAAGAGAGCATTTTTGCACTCACAATTGACAATGACTGTAGTCCCTGTGCTCTTTTCTCTCCTTTACATGAGACAAGAAATCATCCCACCAGCTCTCTGCAGCCACAATGAAATTTCAGTAGGAGGGAAAAAAAAATCTCGTGATGCTGAGTCTAAAACATTGTTTTTAAAAAAGTTTAGTGCTTGTTTTGTAAAAGCCTTGCTAAGCCTTCCCTGGTATTGATCAATTTGTCGGGTGTAGAGCTAACAAAGACATGCAGAAGAAAGCATTATCATCTTTGCACTACAGATAGGAAGATTTGGCAAAGCTTTCACAATTAAATAGATCAAGAGAAATAATTTCATGTTCCAATCCAGAGAATCCACACTAATCGAATGTCTAACTACCTCAAAACCAATATTCCAACTCTTTCAAGAGATTACCTTGTAACTAGCCTGGTGCAAATGAGTTTGGAAGTGGGTCTGGTTTGTTGCAATCATTTCACAAAGACAGAAGGAAAGTATGGGGAACCATAACAATCCTACAGCTAGAGAGGGATTGTCTTCTGGCTACACCTCACAAATGTCTCAATTTTTGACAAGTCCTTTCCTCACAGTCCTAAATCCTTTGTGAACCCCTCCCACTACAACACCACTCCAAAGTGTGTTGCAGGGCAATGAGAGTTGTATGTCCTTACAGCTGCTTTGTATATGCAGATCCAAGGAAGTCCAGCTCTGCTCCTAATTAGAATTTAGTCTTCAGATTCTTGGAGCCAATTTTCAGCAGAAAGGAAACTTGACTCCAAAACAGTGCCTAGTCCTGACCACTATTAGGGAGATGTCTGAGTCTACGGGCCTCTCTGCATAATGATTTCTGTGGTGTCAGGTTGCCATCTCCTTTCCTCACACAGCTTAGCAAATACAATGTTGGATAGTCACATACAAAATATCATGTTTATGGAAATCAAATTGTCATGGCAACAGGAGAGGTCTTGCAAGTATATTAAAAATAGGAAATTAACAAAACAAATTTATAAAATCTAAACCCCATTCCTTTATGAATGTACTTACACAAATGGCTTTCTACCTATATAAGGTTTTCCTTCAAATCCAAGATCTCACTTTGCCATTTTGGAATATGTAATAGATATGCATGCAAATAAATACATATTTTAAACTTCAATCAGGAAAACTATTTCAGCTGGACAGTGTCATACTAATGTGATCATTGGCCTTATTTCAGGTCAAATATTTTCATAAAAACATTATGTTTCATACTTTGCAAAATGACTCAACTTTCTTTACTTATCAGAGTAAACTTGTAACAATGACCAATTATAATCTATTTATTAGTCTTCAATAAACCTCAGTTCTTCAAAGGCTTATTAACATTAATACTTAGTAAAAATGTACAAACACTTTTTAAAAACAACATTACTTGTTTCAATCAAATTTTTTTCCCAACACAATCACAAGACTAATTTGATCATTTAGCCCTTTTGCATTCTTTACAAGCTTACTTGTGTTTTAACTGAACCAAAATTATTACCCACAAACTCAGAGCATTTTTAAGTTTTGTGTGGAAATTCATCTATGCTTGTGGCAAATTAAGAGTTCAGCCTAGATAAATGACAAGCCGGTGAGATGTTGGATAACTATATGTTTAAATTCATGTTTAAATATGTTTAAATTCATGTTCCCAAGGATGGCAGCCTTAGTCCCCTGCACAATTCCTTGTATAAGCATTATTACTGAAGTTGGAAATGTAGCACAGGATAAATCCCTGCAAAGAATGTGATTATGTTTCCAAGAGTTCCTCTATTAATTGTATTCACCCTTTTCTTTAACAAGATTTGACCATGATCCACTCCAGGCATACCCTTTGGGTATGTTTATACTGGAATTTTTAATTTAATGTATTGTCCATCAGTTTTCATAAAGCACCTCATTTATATTTACTAGTCTGGATATTGTGCTTGAAGACACAAGTGTCCAGAGTTTTGTCTAGTTTGTCGAAGTTGTAAATTAGTTAGCAATGTATCCTCTTTTTAAGTTTAAAAGCTCAGTATAATATTGCCATCCTTCAGTGCTGAAATATCATGACTTGGATTCTCCAAAACTGAGATTTGAAAAAAAAAAAAAGCAATCTTTCTTCCCCCCCCCCCCTCTCTTTTTGTGGTTTTTTTTTGTGTGTGTGTGTGTTTGTTTTTTAGGTTGGGTTGGTTTGGGGTTGGTTTGGGGTTGTTTTTTTTTTTTTTTGAGACTGGATCATTGCCTCCAAATCCTGCTTCAAAGCCATAAGAATTACAGTTTTCCTGAAAGCAGAGATTCTCATCTAATCAAGAGCCTCAGGGCACAGGGTTTTAAGGAAACACCAAATATTGTATGAGTCAGGACTGCTTGCAAGGCATTTTGAGGGGCTGTCAAGTAGTTAAAACTTGTTTGGTTTGTAACTCCTTTGGAATGGAAACACTGAGCTTTGAACTGCCTGTATTACAAAGACTACATTGCTGGAAGAAGGAGGGTGACAACAGCTTCTAAGTGGTAAGATGGAGAGAAAACAAACTGTGGAAATGAGTACTTTAAATCAAATATTCAAGTACTGTCCACCTTTTTTTGCTTGACTCTATACAGAATGAAACCAAAGCTTATAACATCAGAAATCAACAAGTCAAATATAACTAGGTAGAATGCCATGTGATTTTTTCCCAAGTTCTCCCAGTATTTTCATTTTGGGGCTCCCTAGGTAACATAAATGCTCAAAAACCCTGGGAAGAGGAATTAGCTCATTCTCTTAAAGAAAAAGCTCCCAATCTTCAGCAAAACCAGGGAAACCCAGGATACATATTCCTGCAATCTCTAAAGAAAGCTTCACCAACACAAACTTTTATCTCTCCTGTGAGGCTGGGCCTGTGCTGATGCCATGTCCTGGGTCTGACTTATATTCAGTAATGTCTAAGTTGCTGTGTAATGCTGTCTCCAGCTCTCTGTTAAGGAGACACTGCTGCCACACCACCTTCCTTATGTGTGTATCACACCACAACTGCTCCAGGTCACAGACCAGCATCTGAAAGGCAAATGAGCTCTAACTGCAGTTTCAAGGAAGATGTTGGACTGACCTGGAGCAGCTGCAGCAGAGGTGGGCATTCCCTTCTGACCCCCTTGCTGCTGGAGCTGTAACTTCCAGCAAAAGTTGTGTAAAGCACAGATGAAGTTTTTCATTGCCGGTAAGGTTTGCCAGATGCCAGAACCTTTATACTAGTAAAATCCCAAGAACTGGACATAGGTACAACACTCTAAACTAGCTTACCTTCTTTCAGATATGGTCTGGAAGGAATGTCCTGTGAGGGGCAGCTGAGGACTCTGGGTTTGTCTAGTTTGGAGAAAAGGAGTCTGAGGAGCGACCACATTGCTCTCTACAGCTTCCTGAGGAAGGGAAGTGGGGAGGAAGAAGCTGATCTCTTCTCCCTGGGATCTCACAATAGGATGCATGGGAATGGTTCAAAGCTGCACCAGGGGAGGTTCACACTGGACATTAGGAAACATTTCTTTACCCAGAGGGTGGTCAAATACTGCAACAGGCTTCCTATAGAGGTGGTCAATGCCCCAAGCCTGCCAGTGTTTAAAAGGCATTTGGACAATGGCCTTAATAACATGCTTTGACTTGGTCATCCCAGAATTGGTCAGGCAGTTGGACATGATGATCACTGTAGGTCACCTAGAACTGAAATAGTCTATTCTGTCTTATCTTTATTGACCAGCATCTTTGCACAGCGCTCCAAACATCACTGTACACATCCACTGTGATGCTGCAACTGTGTAACTTTAAAGTTGTAAAGTTCTGAAACAAAGACAAGTCCAAAGACAGAAGAAGGAACACTGTATGTCAGCTTGACTTTACATCTCCTAGAAAGTAAGAAAAGCAGCTCTTTTCTCCTTTCCCGGTTACCTCTAAATATGTGTTTTCATAAATCAACTGCAAACTCCAGTCCCTTTTACAGACTTTAGGACCATTTTAGAATCCCTTTACCATCCAATCATTTGTTTCTCCACAAAATTCAATACTGGATACAGATTCTAAGATTCACCTTTGTGCTGTGTGCCAGCCGCTGCCACCTACAGGTGTGTTTGAGTTCAGGGCGCTGCACACGATCTGACGGGTAAGAAAGAGCCGGAGGAACCTGGTTTCTGCTTCCCGCTCCTCCCTAGGTCATCCTGAACAGCTCCACAAATTCTGAATGCTCTTTTCACGGAGAGAATAAATGGCAGCGAACTGCTGCAGGCAATAGTGGTTTATCAGACTTTATAAATCTCTCCAACACCCACTGATTCAGAGCAGAATAATTCACCTCTATCCTGCAACCCAGATTAGCCAAAATTCACCTGCCAAAAGCACTCTCCTCATCCAAGTTACTTTCACTCATTTTCCCTCTTTCTGCAAGAAGTTCCAGTTCTTTTGCCTTCTCACCGAATCTCTACAAATGTACTTTTCTCCTTCTGGATGTGATTCTCTATTTTCCTCCATGTCACACCCTTCGTCTGGAACAGTTTTAGACTCCTTAAAATTCAGTTGGTTTACTTGGCCATTTAATAGCTCTTCTGTGCTGTCTGCTCCCACCTTCACTCTTCGTCTTCAAGTACATCTGTCCAAATTGCATTAAATGACAAACAAGATTACAAGATGCTGAGCAAACCCTGTCTTGTTATGTGTTCATTAAGTAATGAATACCTCCACAGAGATGCCTCAGCCACAGCAGTGAACAAAAACCACTGAACAAAAATGTCCCTGGCCATTTCTTTTGTCTTCTATTTTCATGGAAACAGAAGGCATGAGGGAGGCAAGAGAACTTTGTTTGCATTTTAACTGGTCTGGCACTGACAGCAATTCAAAGGCAGCAGCACAAGGTTAGTGCACAGATTGACAGTGAAAGGAATCAAAAAGTCATTTTAAATGCAAGTGGAGCTCAACAGCTGACTTTTACTGACTGTAACAAGTGAAGAGCAAAAATTAACCAAAGAACATAAATAGTACTAAATTTTTGAAGTGTGACTTGAGGCTGTGGTCACAAACAAAGCACTGCCATGCTTTTGCTGTGCATGCATTTGTAAAGGAAGGGTCACGGGAGGATGATGAGTATGACAGCAAGTGCATATGTGACCACTGTGGCTAAGCAGATAAACTCAATGGAAGGATCCAGTGTTATACAGAGGAAAGGGAGGAATAAGAATATATTAAGTATTCAGGCAAGTGTGGGCAAAGCAGAAAACAGCTTTCTTCAAAAAATACAGCAGGGCTGGAGTTTTCCAGGCTTGCTTGTCATCCTAGATGGTCCAGACACTTCATGGCACAAAGATACTCCAGAGTACCCTGTGCTGGCATAATCGTTGAGTGACTGTTCAATACTATCAGCCAAATAAGTTATATAAGACATTTAGATTTCTCACTTAAATCCTTATTTAAAGAAAAAAAAAAAAAAAAAAAAAAGGAAGTCAGTGGTCTTCTCCATACTGACAAGAACAAGGTACCTCCAGGTGCAGAAATCTGAGATTCAGTTGTTCTTGTGCCCAATACCTCACTGAGGATCATCTACAGCACAACTGATACCACTGCTACACATTTTATCACAGGTCTCATTTCCCACCCTGCACAAGCAGATGAACAAATTACCATAAAGAACTTCTTGACCTTTTCAGTGGAAAATACAAAACTCGACAGAGGGAAGTCTACTGGCAATATGTTTGCTTTGTTTAATTATGCTCCCATGAACAAATAGCTTGTTTCTGCAGACTACCAGCAGTCTATACATCACAGGTTGAAAGGAAATGTTAGCTAAAGAATTGCAGCAGTAAAGTTCACAAACACAAAATCATACAAACACTTGAGAAAAACTTTTGTTTTCCTCAAATGAGCTTGTAAATCACACAGATTAATTGATTTGCTTGTCCACGTGAAAAAAAAAATACAAAAAAGGATCATAAATACCAAATCAAGTTTAAGAATTTAATGCACAGACATAGAAAACCACAATTTCTTTTTTTGCAGTGTTTGTCCTACTGAAGATAAGAAAATGTGTTTTTCCCTTGAAATTCTTTGTTTCAATAATGAAGGCAATGGATGTTTGCTTAAGGCATCTATTTACTATTCCAACCACAAAAATAAAATGGGTATTGATAATTTTATGCGGATTTTATCCCTGCAACTTTTTAAAGCGTTGTGTTCTGTACTTCTCTTCAGCTCTTTGGAGAGCTCATTCTGCTCAAGAGAGCCATGGCTTCTAATGATAAGATGCTTGGCTTCTATAAGTCAAACATTAAAACCATATTCACACAGATGAAGGTATAGTCCTTGAACTCTACCGAGACTGAAGCAGAATAAACAGATGGCAGAAGACTCGTGACAGTGAGCTGACACACCCAGGGACAGGAAAGCTGCACTGTGGAATTGTGGAAGAGAAAAGTCCAGTGGGCTGGGAATCACCCCTTTTTCTCTAGCTGCTGTGAGAGGCTGTCACTCACGTCTCCTCCACTGGCTATTTCATGGCACATGGGTGGCTGCCCTCCTATCTTGCACTAACATAATTTCATGCTACGTGTTTCAATTATTCCCTGCATAAAAATAGTATACATGTATAATTCAGGCTGTGATCCAGAAGTCCACCCCCTTCCTGACAGGAGGGATTAATCTTGGAGAATACCTCATACCTTCAGATAATTTCACTCGCTTCTCACATTTCCCTCAAGTTCTCTCCCTCCGTTTACCCCCTCCCACACACGTGATGTCGAGAGAAGGAAAATCAGATAGGAAGGAGGGCAAGATTCCCATGTATCAGCTCAGGGAATGACAAGGAGCCAGATCTTCTCCCACGCTGACTGGCACACGGCAGCTCCAAGAGAACACAGTCTGCCAGCTAAAGGGCACGGCCAGCCCTTCTCTCAGCTGCCATCTGCAGCACGTACCGGCTGGAGGTGCACACTGCTCAATCCTGCGGGAATGGATACACCAGCACTTATCTCTGCTGATATCATCACCTTCCACCCTCCACAGTTCATCACGGCGTGATTTGGCCCTGATGCCTCAGAGCCCAGAAGCCAAAGTGGAGGTTACAGTGCCTCTGGCAGAGCTGGAGTGCTGGTAGCCAAGGCACAATGGCTTTTGCCACAGCACTCGCTGAGTCCTCCCTCTTCTTCCTTTTGTACTATCTGCTCTTTTCATGAACCTGAGCTAGGGACACGTTCCTTACAGCCCAGCCCTATAGCCCTATCAGACAAAGAAAGACTGCATTGGACCATGGAAAACTGATCCAGAACATCTCCGAGGGCTTGCTTCTATCACGGTGAATGGAAGCACTGTGTCATTTCAAGGATATTCTGCAAAACAGATTACAAGTAGATGTGCTAATCAAGCTTTTTTACATTGTATTTGGTCTGAATTTTAAGTTTTGGCTAGGCAAAAGTTAGCATATCACCTGGGTATGAAAAATTTCCTACAAGTCTTTTGTAACGTATAATGAAAAGAGTAGTTAAAACACAGTTTACAATGTATCTCAAAACCTGTAGTTTTGGGTTGTTACATAAAACTCTGAAAATTAACCAATTGAAAAAAAATAAACTGACTATAAACAAGGAGAAAGTGTTATGTTTCCTGTCCAAATAGAGTACTACTGCAAAACATAAATAGCATAGAGGAAAAATAAACTGGATATATAAAAATTCTCAGATTTCACCCTCAGAGATGACTTTCATAACATAAGAAAGACAATTTCACTAAAAAAATAGAGGCTTTCAGATGCTGAAAGACTGCTCAAGGATTTGGTAGCCTGCATCAGAGCATGATTTCTATTTGGGTAACTCTTGTCTGAGGTACTGAGTACTAACAAAAATCTCAGATGCACCCATGCCAGGCAGTGGAAAACTTGGTTTATTCTATGTTGACTATTTTCTTGCCTATTCCAGTGGTTTCTGACCCTTCATTGCAATTGCACTGCAGAATCTACACATGAATGACAACTAAATGCAAAACAGATGAGGGATGTATTCAGGCACTGAAAAATAAAGAACTTCCATTACCACCTAAACACAGTCATTCTCCACCTAAGCAGGCAAAATATGAAGGAAGCCTGTGAAACATCATTTTAACATGTTATAAATCTGGACTACAGGAATTGATGGGAATTTTGCCATTTACCTCACAGAGAACAGGCTCACAACATTGATATGAATACTGCACACCACTGCAAATCTATTTTAGAGATGTTGCTCAGTCCATTGAGACTGCTCAAGAAGTGCCACAATGACACAAGATCTCTTTTTACCTTGAATATTCCTGCCAGTAGATTTGTGTTCCTCCTGTTGCCCTTTGTGTGTGGGCTATGTGATACAGGACAGGATATGGCTGAGGTTGTAAATAACTATATTCTAGTCAGGTGTATTATCCCAGAGTAAATTTTCTGGCAAAATGCATATGCTATTAGCAGCTTCATTAAGAGAATGTTTCATTTACCTATGAACTCAGTGCCATGCTTTGCATACAGAGCTTGGGATGCACCTCCATATGCTATTAGCAGCTTCATTAAGAGAATGTTTCATTTACCTATGAACTCAGTGCCATGCTTTGCATATAGAGCTTGGGATGCATCTCCAAAACACTGCATTTCACCAGTCTGTGGGAATGCCGCATGGATTCTGATTTGTTTGTTTTGCTACTTTTGCAACAGGATATCAGGAGAAATAGTGATATAGACAGCCAGAAGGGACTGCTGAAATCAGCACATCAGATAGAAAAGAAGTTTAAAAAAATATCTCCACCTGTTAAAAAAAAAAATTAAATGGAATTAAGACCATTTCAGGCTGGTCCAGCCAGTCAGTGACAACACAACCACCACGGCTGCAAAGTCCAGATTCAACTCTCAAGCTTTCAAGCCAGCATGGACTGGGACCCTACATGCTCACCTGTAGAAACAACATGCTGTCTGCTGTCCTTATTTAGACTCCTTCCATGTGAGGGAAGGCACAACACTGGCTTTCTCCAGTAGACCCACAGCAGTAGCCAGAGAAGAGCTCCGGGCAGATGACCACACTTCAAACCCATTCTGACATGAGGATGGGGATCTATCCTACCAGGCTGAAGGAAGAACACTGAAGGTTTTCTAGTGTGCTGCAAGAAGCAGCACAGTATGAAGTGTAAGATCATTCAAATGAGGAAAGGGCAGGGTAAGTGAGTTTTTTTCCGGTGTGTCTACAGAGAACACATATTCTCTTCAATGCCAACAGAAAAATACATTCACTTTGAAAACTCTGGCTTTGAACATCTCTCTCTGAAGATGGTGGGAAAGTAAGTGCTAAATAACAAAATCCTAAAACCCCATGAAAGCACTCAACTCGAGAGTTTCTCTTTGATTCATCACTCCAGGTTCTTCAGGTGGCTGCACACAAGGGATGTGCAAACAACACACCAAGGCACCATGCATTGCATCTGGAAGCACATATAGCAATGCCAGTCCTTCCCCAGGAAAATTCAGATGTATTTCAAAAGGTACAAGTTTCCCTCTGGAACACATCCACAGTGGAACAGCAACGGCTTGTACATGTTGCACACAGTATACCACTCACAATTAGGTAATACTTTAATCAGAAGGACTTTTAGAATCTCGTATTTGTTAAAGAATTAAGGCACCTGAAACACATGAAGCAACTGAAGGCAGGGCAGTAGCTCTTTAAAAGCAGGTTTACATGGAGGATACTCCCATATCACAAGGAAGGCTTCTGCAGTGGTCACAGTAGCAGAAACAGAAGCCAGGGATGGACTATGAGAGACCTGAGATATGGATTAATGAGGGCTTTTTTTTTGGGGGGGGGGTGTAAATGTGATTGCTTTGCTTGCGGCTAGAATATTTATACTAAACCTTGTGCTTCAGGTGCACTTGTAGTATTCAAGCTCTAGGCTCCTGTTGCAGCAAGCATTTCCTAATTTAAAAGGAGGAAACACGGAAAGAACTGCAGCCACAGCTTAGGGATGTGTTACCTGAGCTGCTCACCAGGGACTTAGTATTGAGAATATGTGAATCCACAGTTTCTCTGGGGAAACAGTTCCAACATTTTACAGGAGTCTCCTTAGGAAATCCGTGAAGGTGGGCTCTGAAAGCTCGCCTTAGCTGGCGAGTGGTGTGGTCACTGTGAGCCTTGGTCCTCTGACTGGAATCACAGTTGGTGAGAACCCGAACAGCTGGAGCCCTTCTCCTAAACCGAACGATTCCTCCGCCTGGCGAGAACGGAGGGGTCGGAACACGCAGGGGATGCTCATCCCCCGAGGCCGGAGAATTCATTTACCCCGCCTCGCAGAGGTACGGAGCGCTGCCCCGCGGGCGCGGAGCGGGGTCGGGCGGGTGTCCCGGTCCCGGTTCCCGAATGCCGCCCGAGGGAAAAGCGATCCTCGCTGCTTCCCCCGCCACGGCAGCGCCGGAGCCTGCTCCGTCCCGGTGGGACGCGGCCGCTTCCCCACGGCTGCCCGGGGACCCCGCAGGGCGCTGCCTCGATCCCCGACGCAAAACTTTCCGCCGGGGCGGAGGCATTCGCTGCCTCCTTCCATCCCTCCACCC
>WEIV01026443.1:129210-154522 GCA_013390005.1 Calyptomena viridis | reverse complement strand
GGGAGGGACCAGTAATAACACAAATGTGAAGTAATTACACAAATGGGAAGGGTTTCAAACTGAGAGAGGGCAGGTTTGGATTAGATATTAGGAAGAAATTCTTTAGTGTGAGTGAGGCACTAGAACAGGTTGCCCAGAGAAATTGGGGATGCCCCACCCCTGGAAATGTTTAAGGCCAGATTGGATGGGGGTCTGACCAAGCTGGTCTAGTGGAAGGTGTGTCCCTGCTTATGGTGGGAGGTTGGAACTGGATGATCTTAAAGCTCCCTTCTAATCCAAACCATTCCATGTTTCAATGATGTAAAAAGGCAAAAACATGAGTTCTATTCCCAGTTCAATTACGGACTCACTCTGTGTTTCTGAACCACCAAAGTCCCTGCAGCGAAATGTGCACCTAAAACTCAGGACCATCTTGACCAGTTTCCACAAGACCAGAAGGTTACATTTGCTTATCATTGTGCTCAAGGCTCTGATTGAGCTCTTCCCTCCCTAAATCTATTTTTCCCTATTTGTATATACAGGTGGGTTGATATACCCATTTCTTATGAGAGGTGCCTGGAGGTGTTTAGCCTGGAAAAAAGGAGCCCCAGAGAGGACCTTCTCACTCTCAACAACTGCCTGAAGGGAGGTTGTAGCCAGGTGGGAGTCAGTCTCTTCTCCCAGGTAACAAGCAATAGGACAAGAGGAAATTACCTCAAGTTGCACCAGAGCAGAATTAGATTGGATATTAGGAAAAAATTCTTCACTGAAAGGGTGGTCAAGCATTGGAACAGGCTGCACAGGGAAGTGGTGGAATCACCATCCCTGGAAGTGTCCAAAAAACATGTAGATGTGATGCTTAGGACCATGGTTTAGTGGTGGCCTTGGCAGTGCTGGGCTAATGGCTGGAGTTGATGATCTCAGAGGTCTTTTCCAATCTTAATGATTTTATAATTCTAGGATTTCTGCACATATTGGCCAACAACACATAAAAAGCTGTCTCACTGTCAGTGTTAAAGTCAACATTACCCTCACTGATCTCAGCTATCATCCCTCTATTCAGAGAGAAATGCAACAACACAACTTCTCCAATACTAAAGTGAGTGCTAAGGACAAAAAAGAGTGAGTTAACTTGTTCTTAGGGATAATTTTCATCACTGTTGAGAGAGAGGATCACCATGACTTAAAAGCCTAGTTTTCAGAGGGGTAACATCATACTTTGACATGTGTTGGGTTGGAGTCAAACCATCCACTGAATCAGCATAATTTACTGTATAGGTCTGAGCAAGTTAACCCAATGGGGTGACTCAACTGCAAGGAAATACTTCAGCCATGTTCAGCCACATGAATTGTTGAAACTCAGTAGGTAAATTAAACTCCTCATAAGAAGATAACATTTCCATATTATCCTATCTAGGCAAATGAAATGCCTGCCTTATTACAGGAATTCCCTATGGCTACTCATTTTGGAGCTGTTCATCAGGAAAGTGATGTTAGCTCATTTGGCTATGCAAATACTTCTTATCTACTGGAAAGGAGGGTAGATACTTTCCTATCTGTCCTAAGAAAATCGGGATGGTTATTTACAGAAAACAGAGTAGCAAATTCAATTGTCATTCATTGAGGTGTCAGGGATTCTGGAATAGATAGGGAATCCTATGGATGGTCATGCAAAGAAGCTGAAGAAACCAAAGCAAGGTAAGATATGTGGATTAATCTGTTAGTACCACCTTTTACCACTCTTTGTGGCTGTTACTGCCTTCATTATCTTCACATCTTCCTTCCCATGACTGCCCCTTTGTGGGAAGAAAGGACAAATGGAATTCTAGCTGCACCAAAGCAAGATGCAAGAAAGCAGAAATCCACTTAGAGATCCAGGAAGGCAATTTTGGCTACTGCCTGTAAGCCATGTGGGATGCATGGTGTGTTTTTTTTGACCACAGGGGATAATTATGTCACTTACAGGACAAAAAGATTGGCCATCTCCTGCTGAAACAACAGACCCACATCCCCTAGACCACTGCTCCAAGGAAAATGTGTATCAGGGCTGCCAGATGAGTTAACGTCAAATTAGATGCACACCAGTCTGCAAGTCCTTTTATCTTCCACTTTGGCAAAGATGAGCTGAAATGTTTCCAGACTCTTCCACAATATAAAACTCTGGAGCCTGGAAGTGGTGTGTTTTCCACAGAAGACTTGCTGTTGGCATGTATGGCCCTTTTCTTCCCAGCCCATATTCAGTCCAGTCCAGGCACAGTCACAGCAGACACCCACACTGACAATTCAAGGACATCTGCCTACAGGTCATGTTTCAGACCATTTTCATTCTGGTAAATCCAAATGGAACTCTGGGACAGAGTTAATTTTCTTAATAGCAACTTCTGTGGGGCTGGAGTTCGGATTTGTGCTGAAAACAGGGTTGGTAAATGCAGAGATGGTTTTGGATTTGCTGAGCAGACACAAAGTCAAGGCCTTTTCTGCTCCTCACCCCACCAGAGAGGAGGCTGAGGGGGCACAAGAAGTTGTGAGGGGACACAGCTGGGACAGCTGACCCAAACTGACCAAAGGGATATTCCAGATCACATGGCCTCATGTTCAGTATATAAAACTTGGGCAAGAAGAATCATGGGGAGGCATTTGGAGTGGTGGTGTTTGTTTCCCAAAAATGCTTGTCACCATAATGCTTGATGGAGCCCTGCTTCCCTGGCATGGCTGAACACCTGCCTGCCCATGGGACAAGGGAATGAATTCCTTGTTTGTCTTTGTTTGGAGGCACAGCTTTTGCTTTACCTATTAAACTGGTTTTAACTCGACCCACCAGTTTTCTCACTTTTACTCTTCCAATTCTCTCCCCCATCCCATTGCGGGGAGTGAGTGAAAGCTTTGTGACTGTCCATGGGGGTTGAACCATGGCAACGTGGGACTGAAATTCAGCTCAGATTTAAAGCACCCATTTCAGGCATCAGCATGGCTCTGCCTCCATGGGCAGTGGCTGTGAAACCTCCACTTACAGTCACTGGAGAGCCAGACAATACAGCCTGTGAAGCCCACATAGACAGGGTAGATGTCTAGGGCTCAATGCAGTTGCCTGCAAACAACCATGTGGTGCCAGCTGGGAATTGCTGGGGTATACAAGACATTTGTGTGAGACTAGGAACTGTGACAAGTGACACTCACGGCCTTTTGGACGGACAACCAGAATCCAGGTAACATAGCCTTGGAAAACTCAAATGACAATAGACATATCTGAGTGGACAATTGCACTGATCCCTTTAAAGGGACAGATGTATTTCTGTTCAGGTTTTATGGTCCAGACCTTCACTGGCTCTGAAGATCCAGAATACTTGGCTCTCACAGAGGTGCTTTAACACCCAAACACCTGTTTTAAACTTCAATTTAGTTTCACAGTGGATGAGAGAACAAAAATGGTGGAGTGACCTGGAAGATGAAAATCTGATTTCCTGGCTACTGAGAATCTTTTCTGTGTTGTGTCTGTGTGCACCAAGATCTCATCAGAAAAAGGGGATTATATGGACTCACAGTGAGATTTTCCGTTCCCATGGAAGTAAGCTCATTAATTTGCTGGGAGTTTAGACAAAAGCAGCCCTCATGACTACTCATTACAAATAACACAAAAGAAAGAATGGTCACATCTTTCACTTAGAAAAATGTTTCAAAGGGAGAGCGTTCAGTGCTTATTCTCAGCAATGGAAAGTAATCCTAAAGCCCTTCGTTTTGTATTAAACAACTGAAACCAATAGAATTTGCACAATATTTCATAGTGAAACTAACCAGTTTTAAACAAGGACATGGATAATAGAATCAGAATGGGTTGGGATGGAAGGGACATTAAAGGTCATCTAGTTCCAACACCTCTGCCATGGACAAGGATGACACTCATTAGATCAGGCTGCTCAGGGCCCCATCCAACCTGGCCTGGATCACTTCCAGGGACAGCTTCTTGAGCTTGTCCCAGTGCTTTACCACTCTCTGAGTAAAGAATTTCTGCCTAATCTCTCATCTAAACCTGCCTTCTGTCAGTTTAAAACCATTTTCCCTCGTCCTTTCATTATCTGCCCACATAAAAAAAGCCCCTCTCCCTCCTTTTTATAAGCCTTCTTTAGGTACTGGAAGGTGCTCTAAGATTTTCCTGGAGCCTTCTCTTCTCCAGACTGAACAACCTCTGCTCGCTCATCCTGTCTGATGCACATAAGAGCAGAAAAGCACATACACCATATCTACACACAGATTCATGCATACAATGCCTAATCCTGTTAGTATTTTGTCCTCCAAGAAAACAGAAGGGAAGGCTGGCTGTGGGTTAACCTCCTGCTCTTCCATTCCTTTTCATAACTTAACTAATCTTTACTTTTATCCCTGACTGCAATAATTTTGGTGAGCTTGTTTCACCCAACAAGGTCAGGACGTTTTTTTTACTGTTGCTAATTACCCCAGAATCTGGGTGCATGTGTGTGCACATTTGTGTGCTCCAGCAACAAAAGAATGTGTTGAGTTTACCATAACAAAATTCCCACAACAAAAATTGAATTGAAATTATCACTTGAACACCAAAAATATCAGCAGATTCTAAAATTCAGTATATCCACAATTTTGGAAAAAGAATTCTTAATATCTTCCCTTACCTACATTTGTCATCAGTTGCATGAGACTCACAATTTTCTATGTCCCTGTAAGGAGGAAGGACAAAAAAATGGCTCTGCTTTTGAATATTGTCTGCTCTGCTCCTGACCATTGTCACATTAGTTCTTTTAATTCTACAAGAGGGAAGGAAAAAAGTCTAGGACTCCTCATAGCATTCCTTCTGGCTTTAGTCTTATATGGTTAAGTGGGAATTCAAACCTAGATATTGCCTTAAACCCAGAGTAATATTTAGAACTGGCTTTCTACCACAAGCCAGGGTGGTATGAGCCATTTGTAGTTCCTTCCCTATTTCACATGTGTAAATGACTGCTGAGACTGAGGCATGTTAATGAATGAGGCATTAAACAGGCACAGTTCCATTGCAAAGACACAGGAATGGGAGGCAGAATACTCCAATTCTGGTCCTTTCATCAATAAATATTTAAGTATTCCCTGAAAGTGGAAAAGATGTAAGAAAAAGAAATTGATTCCTCCCTCTGTCCCACGTTGGAGGTGATGTGAGTGTTCCTTTTACTGAGTTGTGCATCAGTCTGTCTCTGAGATAATTTAATTACATTTAGGATAAAGTTCCTCTTTATTTTTATATTCAGATCAAAATCAAGGATGAATTAGAGATGGAGAATGTTCCCTTGTGACCTCTTGGAAAATCTGAGCCATGAAAAACCTGCCACAGCAGTACCTGTCGAACCCATACCTGACATGGATGAGGCAGGTACACTCTGGCTCAGGGAGATATTGAGCAAAGAGCAGGAGAAAACTCAGTATTACACAAAACAGCTCATTACAAACAACCAAGGAATACATAACTCCTGGAAAATTGGCTCTCCAGACTGGTGAGTTTAACTGTATGTTGAGCTACTGTGATATGCTTTGATTATATTAAACAATACACTTTAAATCACATTAACCAGCCCTTTCAACTCAGAAAAAGCAGATGTAAATGAATATATGCCTGACTGAAGATTAGCATCTGCTACTGCCCAGCAAAACTGTTGATTAAAAGCCAGCACTTAGTAGTTCACAGTAAACACAGTGGCAAATTATCTATGACTAAAGAAGAAAATCAGAAACTATTGCTAGCAGTAGATGGCAGAGAAACATTAAAAAAAAAAAGATGCAGAAATGGCTATTCAAATATATTTTGTACTTATAAAATTAGCCTTAATGAACTATAAAATAAATAAGCCTTAATGAACTAAAGCAGCTACTTACAATTTTTTCTGTACTAAAAAGCTTGGAGAATATATGTGCCATATATTGGTCATTAACAAGATATTCTTTGAAATATGTAATTCAGCAAAGCGGAAGTTGCTACAAATTAAAGGGATTCCAGGAAATTTGTGTGTCTATCACCCCACAGCAATATTTGAGTGCTAAAGGAGAAGACTTCCTAGGCCAGTAAATACCCAAACTTGTTCATACAAGGTGAAATGCAGGGTTTTTAGCTTTTCTCTTGCATTAATTTTCTTCTCTATTGTCTTTTCAATGCTGTGTTTTGGAAAAAATATAAATAAACATTGGTTATTGGGATCTGCCTTGTGCAGAACATTTAATAGAAATCCTTAATTGCATGTTGTAAACACAATATAAATGGTAGTTGCAAAACTAAGAACAATTTTGTTCCAAATAATCAACAAGAATGCCTCTTTATAGAGCAAATTCTGACAAGGCAGAGTACTATACATAAGAAAAAAAATCACAGTCCTTGCAGGAATTGAAATAGAGGAAATTCCATTTTTGGCATAAGAAAGAAAGTGTTTTTCATTGTGAGGGTGGTCAAACACTGAGGAACAGGTTCCTCACAGAATTTGTCTTGTCTTCATTCTCAGAGTTGCTCCAGAGCTGACCAAGTGCTTTGAGCAGGCACTTGGACCACGTGAGTTCTGGAGGTCCCTGAGAACCTCAACCAGCATGTGGTTCTGCAAGGCATTTTCGTCTTAGAAGTCTGGCTTTTCTTTAAGTAAAGAGATGTTCAATTCAATCAATCCAGGCCAAGAGATGAACAGGTCAAGAGCAGCCCTGCTGGGGAGGACTTGGTGGTGCTGGTGGATGAGAGGCTGGCCATGAGCTGGCCATGACACAACTGTGTCCTGGGCTGCATCCAAAGCAGAGTAGGCAGCAGCTTGAGGGAAGGGATTTTCCCCCTCTGCTCTGCTCTGGTGGGACCCCGCCTGCAGTGCTGCATCCAGCTCTGGAATTCTCACCACAAAAAGGACATTGACCTGATGGAATGAGTCCAGAGGAGGCCATGAAGGTGATTCGAGGGATGGAGCATCTCTCCTGTGAGAAAAGGCTGAGAGAATGAGGGTTGTTCAACCTGGAGAAGAGAAGGCTTCAGGGAGAGCCTTCCAGTACATGAAGGGCCTACAAGAAAGACAGAGAGAGACTTTTTACAAAGGTCTGGAGAAAACAAGGGGGAATGGTTTTGAATGGATAATAGGTTTAGATTGGATATTTGGAAGAAATTCTTCCTGGTGAGGGTGATGAGACACTGGCACAAGTTTTCCAAAGAAGCTGTGGATACTCCATTCCTGGAAGAGTTCAAGGCTGGGTTTGATGGGAGTTTGAGCAACCTGGTCTAGTGGAAGGTGTCCTTGCCCATGGCAGGGGAGCTGGAACAAGATGATCTTCCAATCCAAACCATTCTAGGATTCTATGAAAAAGCAGATGCCTTGAAAATATTCCACAGATGATACAGCTTTTTTTTTTTTTAATCTGAAGAGCAGGCAAACAATCAAAAGGGATCAAATTACTGCTGTTTAATGAGTTTCTGCCTGTCAGCTGAAAGGCAGCAATGGCCATGGTGTTATTCTTAGCATGTTTGGATGACATGACATTAAAACTAATGCACTTTACTCTGCACTCTCAGCAGGCTGTACATGGACAGCTACAGCAGGTCAGCTGACAAGAGGTAATTCAATCAACCACAGCAATGTGCAAATTGAAATGATCTCTCTCCTCTCCGCCTTGCTCATTGTTTCAGTGACAAGAAACTTTGCCCACCTTCTGAGCTGGGATGATGAGATTTATTTGAGATGCCTGGTTGTAAACATGGTGTCTCTCTGTACAAGCCCTTAACATAGTGTTGTGGTTTGGGACAAATATGTCATCATAAAGTCACCCCAAGACACACAGTAACTTCTCACGATCTACTTGTGAGAGAAATTAAGTGGTTTATGCACTATATAGAAAAGTCATGCAACACTGTAATGCAAAAAGCCCATTTCAGTGGCAGAATACAGCTACTAATTGGGGAATTAATAATCTGTCAAAGCCTAAGCAACTTCCTTACCAAACTCAGAAGTAAAACCATTTCTCCAGCATTTTTTTTTGAAATAAAGACTAGTGACTATTCAAGGCAAAAGTTCTCTTTTCCAGATACATCTAAAACGCCTATTTTGAGAGCTGAAGCACATTCTGTAAATGAATGGTTGTTGTGAAGCAGATTTCAACTCCTTTTAAAATTTAATGAAACTACAAGGAATATTTCAGAAAATTCACTGAGTCTGGCACAATTATAATTCTTTTTTTAAAGTTAGTTTGAGAATCTCACATCAGAGATGATTGCAATTAGGAGTTTATTATTTATATATTGAACAGACTATATATAATCAAACATATATCACTAAAATGTGAATGTTTCTAATTCTACCCAAGGAGCTGGATAGCTAATAAAGACAGGGTAACCACTAGATTATAAAGAATGCAGTGAGGTGGGCTTTTTTTGATTTGTAGATTTTTTATATTTTTATTTTCATGTTAATGAAGACTTCGGAAGAAAAGGAGGCCACAGAAACAGCCTTGAATAAGCCCTCTATGCTTTGCCTGATTTCACTCTCAGTTTTAAGGAATACTTCCCAGATCATTACGGTTTCTTGCAAAGAAGCATATGGTTGCAAAGGAGAATGTAACAAGCTACAGCACATCCCAGGATGGGGCCATCTCCTAGTTAGGTTGACCACCACCAGGACTTCAGTGGAGATGGCTGGGAAAAAGCACAGCAATTCAAGGAGAATATTTAATGACTTTTAATGGTTTTCCTATGGCACTAAATGCTGTCTGACCTGTTGGACATCAAGTTGTTGAGGCTGCAGACAGAACTCAAATTTTGTCACTGAATAAACAGAACAATCTTCCCACCTATTTCACTCTGAAAGGCACAGCACCAAAAAAACTGTTTCTTCTAACATCTTTCTTCATGAAAAGGTAATCACAGAAGTACTACCTATCCAAGAGCCTTTTCTGCTGGGACACCACACTCTCCAGCTAAACTGACAAAATATTTCTTCTAAAACACACTGTTACCAAAGAAAACCTCCTGTGCTGGTTTTTAGGTTTTCTTCCAGAGAACACTGATCCAAATTTACTTTGCTTTGACACCACCACCAAGGATAATAGTCACGTAACACTTTGAAGCAGCTTTTACGCCAATAAGAATCAGTTCCTGTCATTTAGGGAACAGTGTTGATGTGTTGACTGTGTGCTGCTCTATTCCCAAGAAAATCTGTGAGACTTTGTGGTGGGACAGCCTTGACTGGACACCAGATGATCACCAAGTTGCTCTATCACTCCCCCCCTCAGCAGGACTAGGAAACAAAATGGAAAAAAACTGTGGGTCAAGGTAAAGGCAGTTCAGTCAGGCAAAAGCACACGCTGCAAATGGAAGCAAAGGAAAACAAGAGAGTTACCCTCCATTTCCCATCCCCAGGAAATGCCCAGCCAGTTGAAATGACTGAAATGATGTTGGAACATACAGAATTTGTGGGTTTTGTTGGATCAATACATGCGATTGTGCTTTATGGTGAACTCACCACTGGCTGCCACAATAGAGGATTCCCCAAGAGGAGATATAAGGACTCCCTGAAACCACACCTCAGTCTTGGCCATATTGACCACCATCAGTGGTCTACTCTGGCCTCAAATCGGGAGACATGGAGACACACCATCTGTAACACTGCTGCCTCCTTTGAAAACTCACATAGAATTAGCCTTGAGGAGAAAAGACACTGCAAAAAAAACTGCACCTTGTCAATACACCTAAGGAGACTTTTAGCTGTGCCTTTTGTACCTGGACTTGTCTATCCCACATTGGCCTTTTTAGCCATCAGTGTGCTTGTAGCCAGTGTGGGTAGAGCCCTTCCCATATCTTCGTTCCCAAAACTCAGCCACGATGATGATGATGACATGCTAGCACAGAACTGGCCTCTCAGGGGCTCCTGTTACCCCACACACCAAGCTCTGCACCCAGCAGCAACAACTTACCCATCTCCCCATCACACCCAGGTGTATTGGTTTCAGTGGCCAGGTTTTGGTAGTGGGGGGGCCTATGGGGGAGGCTTCTTCAAGAAGTTGCTGGAAGCTTCCCCATTTCCAGCAGAGCCAATATCAGTCAGCTCCAGGCTGGACCTGCTGCTGCCCAAGGCCAGGCCAATCAGGAGTCATAGTAATGCCTCTGTGATAACATATTTAAGAAGGAAAAAAAAGGTACAGGGCAGATGAAGATGGCCGCTAGAGAAGGGCGGGGTGAGAAGCTGTGATTAACAACAATGTAGACACTAAGGTCCGTGGAGAAGGAAGGGGAGGAGATGCCTTAAATGCCAGAATGGGGCCCCTGCAGCCCGTGGTAAAAAAACCATGGTGGAGCAGGCTGTCTGCCCTGCAGCCCATGAAGATCATAGGGAGCAGAAAATCCACCTGTAGCCCATGGAGGACCCCACACTGGAGCAGGTGGATCCTGGAAGGAGGCTGTGGTCCCATGGGAGGCCCATGTCTGGAGCAGGGACCTGGCAGAATCCTGCAGCCTGTGGAATGGAGGAGCCCACACTGGAGCAGGATTTCCTGGTAGGACTTGTGGCCTGTGGGGACTCACGCTGGAGCATCCTATACCTGAAGGACTGCAACCTATGGAAAAGTGACCTATGTGGCAGCAGCACCTGAAGAGCTGTTGTCCATGGGAGAGACTACGTTGGAGCAGTTTTGTGAAAGACTGTCTTCTGTGGAGGAGATCCCCCAAGGAAGCAGGGGCAGGACTCTCTCTCTCTGAGCAGCAGCAGAAACACCATCTGACTGTAACCCCCCACTCCTGTCTTCCCAGGCTGCTGGGGGAAGGAGGGAGATCTTAGAAAGAGGGAGGAGTGGAGCGAAAAGGTGTCTGTAAGATCTATTTAACTTTTCGCTCTTAAGCTCTTAATATTCTAAGTTGGAGCCTGTTTTGCCTGTGACATAATGGGTAAGGAGTTTATTGTCCTTATCACAAAGTTCGTGAAAACCTTTAGGGGTTTTTTTTCCCCTCCCCTGTCTGTTTGCAGGGAGGGTAGTGAGAGAGTTTGGCTGTGGGTGAGCCCTTGGCATTTAGCCAGGGTCAAACTACTACACCCAGGTCAAGAGGAATTGTTCTCCATTGAAGAATTAACTGCTTTAACCTTACCAAAAAGAACCAAATACCTCAAACTTCATTTAACTCAATCAGAGTCAAGAGGCACCAGGTTGAATCACAGATTCACAGGTTCACAGAAGATGCTGAGTTGGAAGTGACCCAAAGGAATGATGGATTCCCTCGTGCTGATCTTAGCTCTTATCCCTTTCACAACAGCAAAAACTCACTGTATTTTTGGGGCTCGATGAGACAGATAATTCAAGCATTATCAACTGAAAATATCAGCCAACAGTGGTGGAGTGATGTGAGAGCAGTTGATGACTCTGTGTTGCTCTTGTAAAGAGTTTAATCCTCCCTTCTCCTGGGGGCTACTGATTTCTGCCTCAGAGAACCCTCCTGAGCCATTAATCACTGCAACTGCTCCCTGAGCCAAACACCAACTGCTCCCTCCATCAGACATCACTGCTCCTGAGGAACTGAGGCTTTCCACAGGGAAAAGGACACTTGGCACTGATTGACTCTAAGACTTTAGACATACACTTATATCAACCTTTTCCAAGCTGAACCCAAAATTTTAGTCACCTAAAGCCATATTTAGGAAGTTAAAGGAATGACTGGTGTTGTCCACAATTCTAACTGAAATATCAGCCTTTCACATGGTATTTCCTTAATCATCTGTGACTGGGACAGTATGTGAGGCCAGAAAGACCACTGGTGTGGATCAGTACATCCATTTTTGTGTTGTCTCACAGTTCAAAGTGAATGTGCTGAAGATCAGCCTTTTCTGTCAGGTCCTTAGAGGTCTGTCATTGTGGGTGAAGTTTAAAGATGTTACAAAGCATAAATAATTAGTGTATTCAGATTGCTTTGGGAAGTTTACATCAAAGACTTGGCATCCATCTAAGGGTCACCATCATGCACAGACACTCAGTGGGAGTATTTCATTTTCCTACTGATTGCAAAGAAACCTGAGATGGGACAAAGAAAGCTGCTGACTGCTCCAAAGTCCTGCTGACTTTGGATTCAAATCAATGGATTCAAGTTACTACTCTTTAATTGAGCTGCAGGAATTGTCTGTATATTGACTCTCAAGCTCAGGCAAAGGCAACATAATACATCCTCCCTTAACTCTCTTTCACAGCAGAGTTAATGACCTGGCATTATGTGATGCTTATAAAGACCAAAGAGCATGAAGATGGACAACAATCAAGGTCAATCTGAAATATATTAAATCACAGTAACCTGGTCACATGGTGTCCCATCAAAATATTAGTGTTTGAAGGTTTGGTGGAGTTTGTGTATAAGTGGTGAAAACACAGAAAAATCCTTAGAAATTAATCTTCCTATTTCCCGGAAATTCTGCCTTTCTTGCCCTGTTATTTTGAAGGATTATTTTGCAAAATACAAAAGCAGACTTTTGTATCTTAAAATTTCTTTTTCTATTAGTAATCATTTCTCTCTTCTACACATTTGTGGTACAGATTTTAATGTGCTGTCAGGGAAATAATTTAGCTAAGGAAAGTGGAGATGTGGCCATTGGATTCAGGAAAGTCTCAAAAAATACAAATGTTAGCCTAATTTAAGAAATTGGGCCAAATCATAAACCCAGACCCATTATATATTATTCAGTGAAAATTCAGATCTCATTTTTTGACTCATTTAAATTTGAAGCAAAAAGTTACTGCAGAATCAGGATGCACCTCAGCCTTTGTGCCAGAGCAAAAATTGAGGAAGGATGCCAGGATCTGAGAAATTCATTATAGACTAAAAGACAAGAATTGAAATAACAAAAATTGACACCTGACTTTAAATGTAGGAACCTTTTCCAAGTAATAGGATACAAGGGAAAGAAAACATTGCAGATCTATCGATTCCTGATTGTGCTGCAAAGCAAACATGGCAGCAGTGCCACAGCCAGGGCAGAGGGGTGAATTATTTTAGGATTTCAACAACAGCTGTCAAAAATATTATGATCCTCACAAAACTTCAAATATTGAAACAAGCTGGAAAACTGAGTCACTCAGTTATTAAGTCATATATAGACATGTGGTAAAAACAGAGACACTAAATACAGCCCAGTGATATCAACTTAAAAGGAAAAAGCAATACAATGAAACAAACTTGTCTGTGTTTTGCCCTGATTTGTAATGTTTCTTGGGTTGAATGATTGCTCTGGTCAACAGTGTATAAGAACTGCTGTGCTCTAACCTGACATTGGCAGAAAGAATTGGGCAAATGTCACAATTTCTGTTGTGTGTGTCAGGAGAAGGTGCCCAGACTTGTCTTCTGCTTGGAAGGAACAACAGACCTGTAAATGCCAAGCATCACAAAGCCACTTGTCAATCCTTCCCTCTCTGCCACCTACAGCCCCAACACTTGGCATTTATGATTGCATTTGTTGCTGGGATCAGGGACAGAACACAGGGACACTGTAGTGCATGAGGTACTAAAGAAACCCAACCACAACTGAAAAAACATCAGGGCTGAAAGAAGGGAACAAACAAACACCAAAGAGGGACTGTATAAAATCAGCTGTCTGAGCCTCATCCTTATTGATCAGGTTACATAAAACACTTAACCATATAAGAAACCCAGAAATGAATTATGCAAGGAAAGCTTTAACTATGAATGAGGAGAAAAATAATCCAAACGAAACCAATCTTTTCTATTTTTCTATGATAATTAATTCAATTTAAATTCAAAACAAAACAGTTGCTTATTCAAGAAACACATACTTGGAGCCTGATTATTACTTTTTCATATGAAGTACATCCCTGCTCAGGAGATGCTGTCCAAGATGTTAAATTAGATATTAGAAAAAAAATCTTTACTGTGACAGTGGTGAGGCCCTGGCACAGGTTACCCAGAGAAGCTGTGGCTGCCTCATCCCTGGAACTGTTTAAGGCCAGGCTGGATGGGGCCCTGAGCAGCATTGTCTAGTGGGAGGTGTCCCTGCCCATGGCAGGGGGTTGGAACTGCGTGATCTTTTAAGTCCCTTCTAACTCAAACTGCTCTAGGATTCTATGGATTTTTATATGTACATTCAAGATTACATGGTGATTGTAGTCGGAGTGGAACTCCTTGTTCAAGATACTTCACATTTTTAAAGTTTTTGATGATTCAAAATACAAATGGTTAAATTATCAAAAAAGGAATTTATCAATGGCTGTTAAAGATTTAACATCTCTTGTATCAGGAACACTTTGAGCTTCAAGTCACTGAAGGCTGGGACAATCTATTGAATCATAAAATCATTAAGGTTGGAAAAGACCTCCAAGATCATTGAGTCCAACCTTTGACTAAACAACATCATGTCAATTAAACCATGGCACTAAATGCCATGTACAGTTACTACGTACCACTTGTACTCTTGCCTGCTGTTCTGCTCTTCCACAGTTGAGCATTGCTATCAACCATTGTATCATCTCCCAAGAAGGGAAACACTGGTTTACTCCTTTGGGCTCTTGCCTCTTTATTCAGTGACAGATTCTAAGACTGGAAAGTAGAGTTAAATCCACAGAATTTAAGGAATCTATACAGCAAAGTCTGTGTGCTCAGTCCAGTAACCTTTGTCTGATAGAAGTGTGTCTTGGTAATGAGGAAAGCACCCTCTGCTGCCATGACTTTTTCCAAGAAAAGGGTGCAGAGTAGTCAAGTCACCATTCATTCTCCCTTTCTTTTGCTAATGGTATGCAGCATCTTTCTCAAAGTTTGTCACCTCTATTTTCCTATCAAGAATGCTTAAGATTTAGGATTCCAACAGTCTTGGTTGTCACTTTGGGTAAGTGTGCTCTCAACCAAATGAGTCAAAGGAAGGGCACAGAAGGTCTATTTAGGTTGAAGAAATATTGACACTGTACAAAGACATCATTAACAAAAAGGCTTTTTCCAGACTGCTGCAATACTGTCCCTTTAACTGGGCACTGATGTGGATGATAACAGCAAAAAGAGCAGCTGCAGTGTTGCTACAATATGTGCACAATGTGACCCAAGAGCTCCTGGGTTATTTTCCTAAGGTGTCAGCAAACAAATGCACAGACATAAGTCCTCAGGAGCTTCCCTGCATTCTCAGACGATGCTCTTCTCTCTCCCTGCCAGACAAAACTGCCCCAAGGGAGCAGTGACATACTTATGGCAGGGGCTTTGACAGACAAAAAGTCAGGGCTCGGAGCTCTCCTGAGCAGCTGGTCCCTCTGCACACACTGAGCCAGCAGCCAGTGATGGCACAACTGCCTGAGAAGCTCATGGGAAGAACTGCTTTTTACTTTTCAAGGTTCATAAAGTGATCTTTCCCATGGAAGGAATGGGCTTGTCTGTCCAAGTCATGTCTGATTTGTGGTGTNAGGTTCATAAAGTGATCTTTCCCAGGGAAGGAATGGGCTTGTCTTGTCTGTGGTGTGGGGAAAAAAAAAGGGTTTTTTTTTCCCCCTTTTGTTAAGAACTGTTGATTCAGTATTATTATTGCAAAGTAGAAACATCAACCAAATAAAAATAAAAAAGGGAAGAACACTTTATATGCTAATGATCAAAACAATATTAATAATCATATAGATATTAATGGCATAATTTCTTTAACTCACTGAAGAGTGACCTTCACATTTCTCATCACCACTCAGGAATGCTAAAGAAACCTACCTTTAATGTCCTGCAAATGGCACTTAAACCACTTGAATGGAGTGGTTGATGCTTTTTCTTTTGGCTCCTTACCCATCCAGTGTGGAGCAAACTCTTTATGACATGTTAAATGGAAGTTGTTGCCAGTCACTACTAAACTTGGAATTTTAGTCAGTGATATGTTCTGTGCCAACCAGAGTATTTAGCAACTACTTCCTCAGCTTGCTTTCTTCCCTCTATTTTCTCTGAAGAGTCATGTAGAGCTGTTACACATTAAAAATCCAGCTGTTCTCTCTCTCCCTAAAGTATGTAAGACAGTTTTATATGAAACAGTTTCTTGAGGCAGTCAAATCTTTAAATCTATTGATATTTTAAAATCCCCTTATATTTTAAAATCCACTTGCATTAAAATCCAAAATAGAACTGCATGTAATCACTATGAACATGGAAATCCTGAAAACATTTCATTTTGGAAATCTTCAAACTATAAATATGAAATCTGTTGCCCACCATTTAGGTTAACCTAGATTAAGAACCATTGATAAAGATCAGAAATTACACTTGTTCCTGTATCATTCAATGCAGGTTCTGCCTACATTTCTACTGCTGCAGAGTAACTCTTGTTTTAGAAGTTTAATTAGTTTCACAACTGATGATGAAAAGTAGCATTATATTTTTCTTGGGGCTTTCATTAGTATCTTTAGGTTCACTTCCCTCAAGACATGGATCTCTTAACAGAAGATTAACTTCAGTTTTCCAATGGAGTTTTATTGTAAGAATATTTTGGTTCTCTGACTTTCTCCACTTTGGGGATTTAGATTAAAATGTGTCTAGATGTAGTCATCTGATGATAAGATTTGTAACTTCTAGTAGATAGGAATATTTAACTATATTAAAAGAAATTGTATTATATTATAGATTATCATGATGGAACACATTTCCAAACTAATGCAGAGTAAAATCAGAGTAATGCAATTAAAATTATTGTAGTTGTTCTAGATTTAAATTATCAGGAGAGATCACTGTGTCTCTTATGTAAAAGAGGGATAAAAATTTATATTGAAATTAGAGAGATGTGCTGTAAGAACATCAGTATTCAGTCAGTCTGAAGGTCCATTTCACTGGTATCATCCTCATCTCAGGGCTGGCCAAACATCTAAATGAACATGCAAGTGTAGAAATACATTTATAGCTATTTCTCCAAGCAATAATGTAGGGCTTGTGATCATCCTCATCAAAACCCACTGAGATCAGAGTTGACATCCTGCCACAGTTTTTTTTTTTGGTCATGTATTTGTACAATTTCCTCTTGTACCCAAATTTTGGCATCCACATGTCATGCCAGAGTTTCAAAGCTTAAGAAGTGTGAAGAATCATCTTTTCTGTGATTGTTTTGAACCAACCCCTTATTTTCTAGTAGAAAGAAGGCAAGAGGACAATGACACCATCCTCAGGTGGAGGGAGAGCATTGCCAAGCAGCACTGAACTCTTGTAAACCCAAACAATTAACAAAATCTATCAATCCTTTGTGCTTTCCCCAGGGTACTTCCAGAGGGTAACTGAGGCCAACAAATCTCCACTTAAATTACCGCAAAAGGTCCCAGCGAGCCACAGTATAATGCAGTATCTACTGAGGACAGGAGTGATATCACACCTGCTTCATTCAAGTCTCTGAGGGACACGAGAAGCCTCTAAACTCAGAGTTGTCCCCACCCTCCATTGCTTTTTGCCTCACGGCTCCTACTTTCTCTCTGCAGGAAAAATCCCACTGATAATTTTGGCTTCAGGCTTTACCAGTTGGAATCCTTGCTATGGCAGCAGGCACAAAGACCCCCTTTTGGGTGGTAGAAAATCTGTAAATCTGATAAACTCTCCTTGGATAATGGCCTGTCAACCTTCTAAAGAAGGAGACACCTAGAGACACTTTGCATCAGAAGGAGATTATCAGAAATAATTTGTGAGTCATTCTCTGAGGATAACGAGGCAAAAGAAAGGAAAATAAAACCTTTGTGAATTATACTTTGCATTTAAAGCACAATCGTTACAAAGACAATATATCATAGTTTAAACTTCACCACTGGGATGAAGCTGCTTTGATGTCTCACCTATCTTGGTAGGATTAAAGCCCAAACTCCTACTACAAGCCAGTACTTCTTTTAGGTAGATCCAAAGCAAAGACCACCAAAAATCCATTTTTATTTTTCATCTATACTGAAATTACCAGCTGTATGTCTCCCTGGTCCTCAGGAGGGTCTTTGGAACATGTCAGAAGGGTGGTACATTTTGGAACATCTCTGGGCTGTTGGATTGGCCCTGACTCTGCTCCAGTCTGGAGACTTTAACACTGCTTCTGCATCTCTAATTCCTAATCTTAATAATCAGGATCCATTAGTCAGCATCACTATGAGATCCATGTCAAATCAAACCCAACACAAACAGCAGAGAAAAGGGTAACATGGTATTTTAACTAAATATCACCTCGGCTTACATTTAAGGACCCACTAAGGAGATTTCTGAGCTCCAATACCCTTTAAAGGAATATATTTTCACAGGCCAGACCCAAATCTATGGGTGCAAATAAATTTTTCTACCATAACAGCTTCCTAAACTGTCTCTCAGCCACCTTACAGAGTATGATGAAAGACTTAGTTCAAGGCTTTTACCTGTGGAAACCACGCCCAGATCAGCGCCTGACTGAGACCGCGATGATTATGACAACGAGCAGCAGAACGGCCACTGCGATGGAGAGAAGGCAACACTTCATCTTCCTGGCTCGTAGCTAAAGGAGAAACACAAAGAAATAAATACATGGAGTGCAAATCCACAAAGAAATGTTGCTATTTTTCCATGGAAGAATGGTTTGAAATAAGCCAATGCAACACAGGGAATTTGTCTGGTTTTTTTGACTGACTTATCCTTCTGGACAATCCAGATTCTTCCTTTTCAGTGAAAATCCCCCTTGAGATATTCACCTTTTCTACACCACCTTTTTCCTGCTTAAATCATTGTATCACACTAAATTTCCAGGCTTTAGTTGGAGGGCTGGACTTGGATAAAGCTACTCAGTTTGATCTTGGTCTGGGGGTGTCAAATCTGCTTTCTGGCTGCCAGGAGAAAACTGTCCCCTGTAAGACAAAGAGGTGTCCCTCCTCTCTGCTGTGCAATGAAATTGAGACAAGCTGGGCTGTTTTCAGGGGAGGCAAATGTATTTCCAGTACTAACCACCTGGATTTGATTCAATTTTAAATATACCAAAGAGATTCCACAGAGTTTTAACTTTGATGTCTGTTTTTGCTTCAACACATCAGCCTTCCTAGTGACCTCCATGGACATAATATTGTTTATTTCTATTTAAAATGTTTTGCAGACAATTCAATTCCTCCTCCTCTTTTCTAGATAGATTAGGAGAAGGGTGTTTCCATGATCCCACAGTGTAAGTAATCCTCTTATCCAATACACACACAAAAAAGTATCTTCAATGAAACAGTTAATTCGGATATTTTCCTTGAGCCCAGACCAACCAGACCTGCAGCCACGAGACTTGATAACATCATCTTGATATGACAAACCAATTGCTTTATTCCAAATTCTTTACCTTTCTTGCTGCTGAAGCAACACTCTCACAGGTGAGATTATGTTAACATTACTGCTGTTATCCACTTTTCTTTTCTTTTTTCCCCTAACTGCTGTAATCAGGTCTCCCAGTCTGCCTCAGATCCTTTGTTAACTGGTTTCCATCACTCTGCACTGCACTGCTTTACCCACAGAGCCAAAGCTCCCCAGCTGTTCTGTTCTACAGATGTTTTGGCCTATTATACTGCAAAGAACAGGCAACTCACGTCTTTCATTGGTGCTCCAGAGTCCAGGGCCAATACAACCCGGGGAAGCAATTCCAGCAGGGAATGGTGATGCATGACCTGTCCTCTCTTCCAGAATCAACCACAAATCAAAGTGGTGCTTTTAGTAAAGTGTGAATTTCCAGATTATTATTTTTTTTTTCACATTAAAACGCTGTGTTTTAAGGCTGTATCTGCCTCCCTGGCAGATAATCAGTGAGTCATCTTGGCTCTTCCATCAGCTTTTCAATTACTCACACAGATAGGTTTTCTTTGGGTTCAGAAAAATAAATAGCTGCTTTAAATAGATCATTCCATGTGCATGTGTTAAGAAGGATCTTTTTGTCAGGCATGCAAGGAAGGAGTGTCGGGGGGAACACTCTTCCCATTCCCCAAAACCATACTTGGGTGCACAGGTTTGTTCACACTTTTCCATCAGTTTACTGTGACTCCTGGGGGAGAATACAAGTGGACAAGGACTCAGAGAAATTATTGTGAGAGTCTTGAGGCCCTGGCACAAGTTGTCCAGAGAATCTCTGGCTGCCCCATCCCTGGAAGTGCTCGAGTCCAGGTTGGATGGGGCTTGAAGCAACCTGGTCTAGTGGAAAGTGTCCCTGCCCATGAGAGCAGGGTTGGAACGACATGATCTTTAAGGTCCCTTCCAACCCAAACCATTTTATGGTTCTATGATTCTCCTGAACATTTTTTTTTTCACCCACAAAGTGATGTTTTTTCCAAACGGCTCCACACCTGAAACTTTCATTTCTAGATGGGTAACTAAAATGCATTTTGAAACCCCAGTGCCTGAGACAACAAACCTGCGACAAAATCCCCTTTTATTTTAACCTTGATTAATTCCAAGTCAAACCAGGAAGCCTGTGCTCCAAGCTGCAGACCATCTCAAGGTACCTAATGCCCTTGTCCTCTTCTAAAATATGAAAGCCTATGTTTGGACAGCAGAGGATGCTAATGGGTCATTTAACTATAAGCAGCATTTTGAAATAGTCTTAATAAGAGCTTCAAAGACTGCACAGTTATCACTTCAGATGGCTTTTCCATCATTCTCTTTGCAGAGAGATTCTCTTGTTTTCCTCTTTCCAGCATTCCAAAGTCCTATATACTCTTATTTTTCATTTACATATTCTCTCTCCCCTTCCTATTTTTTCTTGTTTTTAACCAACTGAAGGAAATAACAGAACTCAGCCATAAACAGATTAAGACTGATCAGAAGGCAGGAAAGATGCAGCCCAGTCTGTATTCTGGTACTGGGGTCACATTTTATGAGCTTGTCCTGGCTGGTAAGTCAGGATAATGATTCCTGCTCTGTTTACAACACCTCTTAGTGGATTTAGTATTACTGTCTTTCACAGCCATATAATCTGTGGCAGGAGTCTCCTGTTTATCCACAGTTCTTTCTTCTTATTTTATATTTCAATAAGGAAAATGTTCAATTCTTTGAGTCCTTTTAGTCTCCAGCCATAAAGTTTACATTCTGGTGGAGCAGTAGAAAGTGTTTCTGAGCCCTGGCAGATCACACAACCTTTTCTACACACACTAAAGTAGAGTGGCCTGGCTTCTTTTGGCCCCTCAAGTAGAAAAATACTGATGAGCAAAAGGCAGCAGCTCCTTCCCCTGTACAGGTGCCCACACTCCTTCAGGAAGGGCTGTGCATCATCCCTTCATGTGAGACTTGACATAAACGTTGGACTTGATGATTATAGAAGTCTTTTTCATGATAATTTCATGATTCTGTGGCATCCCCTGAAGCTCCCCAACCCTGTTCTGTGAAGAGGACCAGCTTGCATTTTGGTGAGCTCTTGTGATCCATTCTGTGCCCTTGTCAGAGGAAAAAGATCTTAGCACAGATATTGGACATATCCTGCTCACCAGACAGGATCTGCAGACCATGGTGTGGGCACCCTCAGCTGAATATTACATAAATATACACTAATAAACAACACACCTCATAATGTCACATCTAACAAACTCTGGTTATTATCCCTAGTTCGAGTTAACAGAATCCAATTGCAAAACTGAGATTATAAGTGGTGACTTAATGTCCCACTGTCATCCTTGAGGGAAGGTGGGAGACAAAAGGGTTATATCTTATATAACCCCAAGGTAACACACACACTGGAAGCACATCAACATCAGGAATGGAAACACTCAACACCTAGGAAATATTAAAGTTCATGTTTCCCATGTAGGTATATACAGGTACTAATTTTCCCCCTCCCCCTCAAACAGGATTTTTGCCTTATTCACTAAGGGAGTAATGACTAGATTAGGTATACGATGTGTGTTTATAAATTTTACCCATCTGTGCAAATTTTTTTTTATATGTCCAACTAAAGTTATGTTCACACCAGACCACACAAACCTTTCATTCTGTGTAAAAATTTTAATTTTATCATGGGAGTTCTATGACAGCAGAATCATATAATTAATACTTTCCACCCCAAAAATCCACACCATGGTTGGGTTATGTTCATTTTAAGTGAAGGAAGTGGAGACACTTTCCATGCTTGAATATATAGGCAATCTCAAGAGAATTCCAATTTTCCAAAGGAATAAAAAAAAAAAAAGAATAAAAAGCAAAAGTAATTCATGATGCCATCCCCTGAATCAAGTTAATCTACACTTACATGGAAGGAAACTACTTCCAAACCTGTGCTGGGATCATATCTCACCAGGGCAAGTTCCCTCCTGCCCTGACACAGGTACTACCAGGTTTCTGCCTCAAAGTAGTCTCAAAATAGCAGAGCCACAGCCACAGAAATGTTAAGGAAAAAAACAAAACAGAACAAAAAACCAACAATGAAATAACCTACAAAAAGCCAAGCCACCTGTAAAATGAATCATTTATTTTACAACATAATTCTTCAGAGAGATTTGCATTTTTACAGGGTCTGACTAACACACAGTTGATTTCACTCCTCTTTTTCCAGCTCTTTCTACTCCAACTGCTGAAGATCTTTCCTTCACACTGTGCATTAATGCTATTCCCCATCCTCCTTGACTTTCCTGGGCACAGGGAGCTCCGAGGCAATGTCACCTCCTCTCAGTTCCTGCAGCTACGCCCATAATTGCTCACAGAAGAAATTTTAAGATCATTTTTCCCAGCATTTTCTGCTTGCATTGAAGCACACTTGGGTGTTTACAAAGGCAAGACATACCTGTGCCAGCAGATGTATCAACATTTGAAGTGCGCTTTTGATACAAACTGGATTTTGAGAGTCTTCCCCTCAACTTCAAAGAAGTATCAAGGAAAGCTAAGAGAGTAAGTGTTTTGTTTTTATTTTTCCAGAGACCTGGAAGCTTTGCCAAACACTCTTAAAGGTCCTAAAAGGCTATGGCTGCTTTCTCAATTTTTTCCCTTCTGAATTACAAAGTCCCATCCACATACGGGAGCCGCCAGAATTTAACAAAACCTCCCAAAATTCACGTTCCACCCAAGGAAACTTGTATCCTGGAACTCCACTTTGGAAAACACTGACTCCCTTCAACTCTCCTTTAAAATGAGTAGAGATAAAGACATCAACGCAACAAACAATTTCAGGCTGAATTAGGGAAAAGTTCAAAGCTCCCAGATTATCTTCTGCTAGAAAATGTAGGAGAAATAATTATAAGTGCAGTATCTGATTTAATTTTAATTATATTTGCTTGTTCTAAACCTTCAACGTTATACTGCAGCTCTGCTCTGGTTTTATAGCTCTGTTCCCAACCTGTTGTAAGTCCATTTCCCTTAACACTTAGAATTTGTTGATTAAATTGCAGCTAATCTATTTTCATTGTACACTTTTCCCAAGATGAACAGAATGCAGCGTGGGACAAGAAAAGCCCTAATCCTGTAGCAAGATGTAATGGCTTTTTATAGTTATTTTTGCAAGGCTCTCAGGGTATTTTAGTAAAATAGGTAAAGATATATTTTAATCCTGACAGAGGCTCTTTAAACACACATGTGAAATAGGAGTGAAAAGCAGGGAAGGAAGGAGCAAGGCTATTTAGGGACACAGCTGAGAAGCACTTTATATTGACAGGCAAACTGGATGTGACTGAGCCTGGAAGAAACCTTTCCTTCATTGTTTCAGAAAATTAAGCTGCAAGTCATATTTTACAGCCTAAAAGTTATTTATTTCTTGGGGGTGAAATGTGAAGTGTTAAAAGACATTTTAATTATGTCACAACAGATAGTTAAGTAATTAAAAAGCATTAAAGCCCATTATGGCCCCAGGCCCAGAGAAACAAGTTTCATTTGGAAATTCCTAAGCAAACACATTCAGAAAGAGGAAAAAAATGTTTTCTTGCTAAGGATTCAAAAACTAGCTGCGGCCAAACATAAATAATAGAAAAGGCTAAAGAAAACAGTTTTTCCTGTATTTATATTGAATAGGGAAAAAAAGCACTTGGTTCACCTATGGAAAATCAGCACTGAGCTTCTCTACCCTCTGTGGATTGGTTACACCACACACTGCCAGGCAGGAAGGTCAAGATTTCTCAACTGCCTCCACAAAGGAGGTGAAAATTCCTAGAAACAGGCATTTTAGATCGGGCAGGGATTTATACTAGAACAGCTGCTCTGTTCTGGGAACATCAGAGCAGACAACACCACTCCAGAGTACAGACACACCCCACGACTCCATGGTTGGGGCACTTTCTGAGTCCTCTGCAGGACAAAAGCATTGGGCAGATTGCTTTCTTTAAATTCATCTCACCAGAATCCCAACTTCTTATTCCATCTCTCCCTATTCTCAGTCCTTGCACCAGGATAAGGATGATGATGGAAAACAAAGAGCTTCGCCCAAGATGGTCAACTCTGTCCCCCCCTCCTGCAATGCCAAGTAAAAGAAACATTTATAGAATCATAGATTTNGAAGGATTTGTGCAGACAAATCTGCAGATTTATCTGCTCAGGAAATTTACTTCCTGTAAACCCATTCAGCAAATAAAAAACAAAAAATTATTATATTTAGTAACCAGACAATTACTGTTTCCAGTTATCAGGTCAGGTTCTTTTAAGGGTCTCTATTGGGCAATGAAATCCCACCTTGATTAATTTTCAAGTGCTGTTTCCTTCATTGTAAGATTAACAAATCTGTTTGACATAAAATGGTTCACTTTATATGCAAATCTCTGTACAGAGTTTTGTGACATTAAAGAGGTTNCCACCACCATGTTCATCACTAAACAATGTCATCAAGTCTCCTATTTTTGAACACTTCCAGGGACAACGACTCTGCCACCTCCCTGGGCAGCCAGTTCCAATGCCTGACATCCCATTCAGTGAAGAAATTTTTCTCTAATATCTAATATTAATTTCCTCTGATGCAATTTGAGGCCATTTCCTCTCATCCTGCCACTTGTTACCTGGAAGAAGAGACTGACACCCACCTCACTTCACCCTTCTGTAAGGGGGTTATCAGACTCCTTTTTGCCAGTCTAGGAGAGAGGTCTAGGAATAGGCCTAGGCAGACCCTGGGCTTTNCCAGAGGTCATTTGGAATTGCATGAAAACATTTGTCTATGCCCTTAATATGCATTTTGAAAGCTAATTTGAGGTCTGCTGGATTGAGAGCCCAGACCCTTAATTACGTTTGGACGTGTTTATACAGAGATGATATTATGAATCTGCAACTGCTGTCATTCCAGTATACAATAGCAGAAGCTCTGCTGAAGGTTGTGAGTTCTCCTGGGAGAGAAAAAGGAAATATTGGAGCAACACAGCAGAAAATCAGACCTTGTAGATGTGTGTTTACCTCCAAGCTTTATGCAAACACACAGAAAGGAAAAAATCCCCTTACTCTAGAAACAGTGCTTTTATTATTATTATTATTACTATTCCTTAC
>WEIV01026443.1:0-126478 GCA_013390005.1 Calyptomena viridis | reverse complement strand
CTCCCCTGGCACAACCTGAGACCATTTCCTCTGGTTATAAAACAATATTGTTCACACTGGGACTGAAAGAAAGGATTTTCTGTCTTCAAAGCACAGTGTTCTTGAACTAAGACCTGCCTTCAAATCTCACCAGTAATTAAGACAAATTACCCTCTGTGTAAGTCTTCAGGCACCAAAGAACAAACTGAAGGTCTAAGCTGGTCTGATGTGTGCTCCTGCAGGTATCTGTGCATATCAATATCAGTCAGTACATTACAGTAACTGATCCATGAAAAAGTACCTCCCAGCCCTAGGAACCAAATGTAAAAACAAATTTTGGAAGAGGTTCCTGGAAGGATTGTGCCTCAGAAAGTCAGTGTCAGGAGGTGAGGAATCTCCAGAGTGAAAATGTCACAGAACCACAACAGGCAGTATTGTGTGTCTGTGTTTTCATCAGACTAATTGATAAAAGAACCAGCAAAAAACCCCCCAAAACCCCAACAAACAAACAATCAACCAAAAAACTAACAAAAACAAACCAACAAAACAAAAGATCTAAACCCAAAACTCACACACAAAAAAACCTTCAAATCAGAAAAGCAGAAAATACTCGTGTTACTTCTTTCAAAGTCTATTTGATTTTTCTTTACACTGTTCATTGATTTAATATAGGACATTACTTCCTGCAAACTTTGCTCATCACTAACATCACTACTATTCTAGTAATATCTTTACTACTGCTCAAATATCCCATCATTAGCATGTCAAGCAGTGGTCCATAGGCACAAACTACCTGCATTATTTCATAATGTTGTAGAACAGAGCTGACTTCTGCTGCACTGAACTTGAAAAAGAGATTTAAACACAGTAAATAGGGGTTTTTTCATGGTACTGAAGTCCAAAAAGTGTAGAAATAAAAAAATTTCCAATAACAAAATGTTCCCCCTCCTAAAGGGGCTTAAAAGAAGGGTGGATAGGGACCTCTTGCAAGGGCATCCAGTGATAGAACAAGAGGAAATGGCTTTAAACTGAAGGAGGAAGAGTTTGGATTAGGCATCAGAGAGAAATTCTTTACTATAGGAGGGGAGGAACTGGCACAGGTTTCCCAGAGAAGCTGTGGCTGCCCCATCCCTGGAAGTATTGAGGCCAGATTGGATGGGGCTTGGAGCAACCTGGGATACAGGAAGGTGTCCCTGCCTATGGCAGGCAGGTTGTAACAAGATCATATTAAAGTCCCTTCCAACCCAAACCACCCTGCCATTCTATGAACAAGACTAAGAGAATGTTCCTTAAGGAAGAAACCTCAAAATAACCACTGGGTTTTGCAGCCAAAAATACAATTAAATCTCGAGACTGATTTCCATGCCCCCCATCACTGCTGCTCCTTTGCAGTGTGCAGGGTACATGGGAGGAAAGTGCTAAGGAAGAGAGGAAACGAAACTGAGACCAGGCACGAAAATCTCACTTGTGGAAAGTGACAAACTGTGTGCTAGGAACCCAAGGAATGCACACCTCCACACTTTGCCTAATACAGGCAGACTAAAAGCTGTTCTACAGCTTTTTAACCCCATATATACTTACACGTGAGTCTTCACCTATTCAAAGCTGCCCTCAGAGATAAAAGCTGACATTCTTAAATAATTGCTAAACGACAAAAGGATATTTTCTTTTTATTACTTACTTATGTCTGTCACAAAAAGAAGTGAATAAAATCACATCTAGTGTAACACCAACAAAACTAAGAAATAGTGCCTCCATGTCATCTTAGTGGGTGGCACAGAATTAAATCTGAGGCAGCTTGATTTTCTGTAGAAGCCATGGAGAATTGGTCAAAAAACCTGATCCAAGCTTTTGTTTAAACCTAAACAAGCTCTTTGAGGTTTGAATAGTATTTCGATTCTCCATTGTTTTTACATTTTCAGTTTTCTGATGGATTAAAGGCACAAATGTCAGGAGGTAGCCTGAGCTGAGACTGCACTTCTGACTCTAAGAGAAAGCACAAACTATTGGAAAATTCTTGTGAGAGAGAGTGTTCTCCTGAGGTTTTGCAGATGGAGATCCAGGGAAAGTCAAAAAAAGAGAGCCGAGTTCAGGACTTGTAAGAACAGCATTCAAATATAAAGATATAAAAAAAAAAAAAATCTCAAAATAGCAGGCAATGAGGAGAACTGTAAAGGCAGATTTAACACCTGTGCCCTCCTTTTTCATTAAATTATGTGGTCCTTTAAAAGTCATTTAACTTCTCCATTCCTTAATTGTCCCTTTTATAAGATTAGGGGTGTTCCTTCAATATAAAAATTGAGCAAAAATAATGACATCTGTGATGTGCTAAAATCAACACAGGAGCACTGTGTCTGAAACATCCAGTGTGAACGTGGATGGATTTTCCTTTGGTTTTGTTTTATGTAAACCAGTCCAGACATTTTTAAATTAAAACTTTTCAAATCTTCCAAGATGATAGCACTTCTCTTGAATTATGTAGTCACACAATAGAGTTATGGCTATGGCACTGGAGCTCACGTGGGAGAGGAATAAAATCTAGTCCCTTCCTTCATCTCCTAAACAACCACTTTAAGCTTTTGGCAGCATTACCCTTAAAGACATGTTCTAAAGTGGAGTTTACTCTGTACTAAGCTAAGGTGAACAAAGTCTGACATGAAAGCTGAGAATGACCAGAGCTTTAAATGTTTTACTGTTTCTCAGTCCCTGGCAATAGGACAGTACTCAGCAGCATTCTGCATTATTCACTGCCATCAAAGCTGTGAGTTCCCTGCATCTATGTCAAAATCCATGTGTATTTGCAAATTGTAATGGATCCTGGATAAAAGAGATGATTGTTACAAACAAGAATATTTGCTTCACAAATGGCCTCAGAGCCTGACCCTGGTGGTCAGAATTGTAACCCCCATGTCTGGGCACAGTCTTGTCAGCACTGCCAACACAAAGGGCTTTTTATGTGAACCGTGTAGTAATAACTTGACTGTGATAGACAACATAATAAAACTCTGGGAATGTCACAAAGCACAGTGCCAGCAGTCCGTCCTACAGAGCATATCAATTCCTAGCAGCAACCAGAGGACAGCCTGAAAAAGAAAGAATTAAATGAAACCATGAGTCTATAAGGACAAAAGCGAAAACCATTTTCATGTTTGAGTTTTATCTCATTGCAAGGATGGAAGGGGGCAGAAAGCAATGAAATGTATTAAATCCACCGTATCTTTGTGCATAGGTGTATGGTTTCTGTCATGGTGCCAATTTGCAGCCAGTTTGCCAGGTGCACATTAGAAAGCATATCTACTGCATCCAGTTATGCTGTGCAAGGAACAACCAACCTGTAAACATTTCCTTCTATTAACAAAACAGCAGAGAGATGGGATTCTCCAGCATGGTAGAAACCAGGGCATGAAGCCAAAAGACATGTCACTCAGCTATAACTAACTTCTGGCCAAGAAAAAGAAATTTCAGTTACATACCACCTAAATAAAAGTTCATAGAGATGCACAGCCAACAAATTAATAACTTGTCAACTAAGCTCAGTTTAAAAAGTTTTTATGTAGTTCAGTTTGTTATGACATGGTTTTCTTAAAAATATGCTGGGTGGCTCTTCTAGGCTGCTGAGAAGATGAGGATATTAATCAGTATCCAGGATAAAGCTTATCTGAAAATCCTCCCAAATTTATCTACAAATCCTCCCAAAGTCCTGCAAACTGAACTGAGTGACTGGTTTGAAGCTCTGTGAAAGTTTCTAAAGTAGATCTGAGCACTTCCACCTACACTGAAACCTCCATGGGAGATTATGCCCTGGTGCTATTTGGAGAACAACTCAAAGGCAGACATCTCCAGAGAGGTCCCACTTATGGAATTTTTTTGAGGTTGACATTCAACAAAGTAGATACTTTTGAAGAGTCCAGAGAAGTGAAGGGAAGCTCTGAACTTGTTAAGGGTCCCAGCTTTTCTTATATGCAGCTGATCAAAGCTTTTAACTCTCCATTCCTTTTCTCCTGGCATCTATGACAAGAGCTTAAATAGTTGAGCTCCACATGGGAAAAAACCCACATAGATATCTGTGTGCATGTGTGTGTATTTTCCCCTTTCCGATTGTCAAAGCCTCTCTACTTAACATATTAATTTTACTGAGTTTAACTTTTTAATACTACCTCCTTTAAGTCATTAGAGATCCTTTTTTTCATTATAATCCTCTTATTTGGTAATCAGTCTGAGCCTGTCTGTATTTTTTAAGAATATTTTAAAGTTTCTGGTGGAGATCAAGGAAAGTTTTCTCTTGCTCTACTTCACAAACTCCAACTCATTATTAGTCAGTGGTTTGGTGCCACACTTAGACTATGGTTGTTTTTTTATACTTCTATTTCTTGCATCCTCCTTTATTGAATCAGATTATCACAGAACTATTCAGGTTGAAAAAGACCTCTGAGGTCACCAATTCCAACCATTATGAATGGAAACGTTATCTTTCTTTAAATGCATTCTGGCTGTTGAAAGCTGACCAGTGCAGAGCTGGAGGAATGGAAATGGATATGGCAAAGCTGGTGATAACTACTATAATGTGCTTCAACTGGAAGAACCATCAACAGAACGTTTTCTTCCATGAGTCATTCCCATAATTGGTCATAATGCATTTCTTAATTTTTTAATGCATTTTCTTAATACTCTTAATTTTTTGACACACAGGACAGTCTGCACAAGAGGTCTGAGTACATTAATGAATTTCAAGACACCAGGCAGATATTACACCATGAGCAACAAAGCTCCAGTCACCTCTGACTCAAGTTTCTATTTGTGAAGACAAATAAATCCCCCCCTCACCATTAGCAGCCTCCCTGCTGTTCACTATATGTACTTTAACAGGCAGACAAATCATTAATGGATAACTACATCATATCTCAGCTTGAAAAGTCCATATAATCCCTTTGCATCTCAGCTATGGGGCACAATAGAACTCACTGAAGAACGAGCCACAACAGACTCTCTACAGAAGTTTAACAGCTCCTCTGTGGTCTCTCAAATCCTGTTTAAAGAGAGAATTTCATTTATCCACTCAGAGCAAAAAGCTGTAGACAGCAAGTTGCCTGTCCTTCTCCCCCAAATCTAATGTTCAGTGGGGAAGGGGAAAAAAAAATAAGAGAAGAAGTCAGCTAAGGGCAGTCCCACATCAACTAATCTCTGCAGCCAATTAATGGAACAATTATATTAACCAAGCCTTCACTTCTGACATGGCAGAGCTGACATTAATTGGGTGACAATCAAGATAGTAATTCAGGTTAATTGGATTTCCACTGTCAGCAGCTATCAGCTTGTTTCAATATGCTGCTGTCATTTAAGAAGAATTAATCATGGATGACTTTATTGGATGGCTCTGGTTGACAGCTGATGGTGTGGTGAGGCTTGAAATTGTTGGGGATTTCTGTAGGCCCAGTGAGCAGGAAAGCTGGTTTATTTTGGAGGGATTATTTATCAACTGCACATTGAGACCCAAAACGTGCTACATAAAGCATTGAGAGGGTGATATTTGCTGAGTCCTGTGCACATGCAGAGAGAAAAAGAGCGGGCTGGAGAGTGAAACAACCCTTCCCATTCAAATTGCACCACAAAAGGTCACGGGATGTGCATGTTCCACCTTCAGGCACACAGTTATTGTTTGGCTATTGCTACAGCAACACAGGATTCAATAAAACACCAGTTCACGTGCTGTAAGAGCTGAAATGCCAAGATTCATCTGGTGTTATTTGCCTTTCTCCATTCATAATAGGCCATTACTTTGGTTAACATTGGATAAGGCAATTTATTCAATCTGTTGGTAAAATGTCTGCAAAAATGTCAAGGAACTGATGAAGCCAAGCTTTTATTTATTAATAACTTGAAAGAAAAAAAAAAGTGATGAAATTGTTGTGGAGAAGTGGGGGAAAAAAGCTCAAAATTAAAGTGTAAGATGAAAATAGTGTAGAGTGTTCCATAAGGAGTAATAGGAATACATTATGCTTCTGGGGGAAAAAAAATAAAAAAAGCAATTTAAACTTCAGGAAAGAAAAAGCTTTAACACCAAGTTCTATTAGACTATGTAATTATTCCCCAAAGGGGAAAGTATACATATATATTTAAAATTAAAGTATGATTTTAGGTTTTTCATGACAGAGTGCTAAAAAATTATACCAGAAGTGGCAACACTACTTTGACAGCTGGACAGAGGAAATTTTCCATCAGAAATATAATGAATTTACTGTGTAACTATCAGAAACCAGTTCAAGATGGATGGAGAACCTGCAATCAAATTTCTAAAGGACAATCAGACACCATGCCTGAGGAATTTGGCTTCCCTTCTTTTAGCAAAATACCAGACAGAAGACAAGCATCTGCACTGCTGAACAGAGCACACATTGCCACTTTGAAGAGTCTTTCTTGCTGTCAGAGAAGCAGGATCAGGCAGAAGCATCTGTTAACCAAAGCTGGACAGAAGAAGCCATTTATTATGACCTCTCCTTCAGACAGGTCTGACAGTGCTGTTGGTATAGGTGAGCAGCACACACGAAATTTTTACCTTCTGGGGGTTTCAATTTAGGGAACTTCTCCAGCTTCTTACCTTCAATTATAGCCAGGATCTGGTTGCCTCCTTTGTCTTATTTTCTTGGGAAATTCCTGGGTTTAGAACATGCTTCTCTGTTAGGATGCCAATAACAGTCTATTGGAAGCTATAGAAAATCCTTGCTGAAATCCAACCCAAGCAATAGGCAAAGCCACCTAAAGTGCTGGTTTTGTTATGTTTCATATGGACAGCAGGTCAAGGGAGGTGACTTTGTCCCCCTTTTGTGTCCTTGTGAGATCTCATCTGTGTCCAGTTCTGGGCTCCTCAACACAAGAAAGACTTAGAGCAGTTGGAGCAAGTCCAGAAGAGGCCATGGAGATGCTCCAAGGGCTGGAGTTGCTCAATTGACAGGCTGAGAGAATTGGGGTTATTCAGCCTGGAGAAGAGAAGGCTTTGGGGAGACCTCATTGTAGCCTTCCAGTGCCTGAAGGGGGCTTATGAAAAGGAGGGAGAGGGACTTATTATGTGGGCAGAGAAAGATGGAAAAGGGGAGTAGTTTTTAACTGAAAGAGAAGATATTTATACTAGATGTTAAGAAGAGATTCTTTACTCAGTGTGGTGAGGCCCTGGCACAGGTTGCCCAGAGAAGCTGTGGCTGCCCCATCTCTGGAAGTGTTCAAGACCAGGTTGGATGGGGCTCTGAAGAACCTGATCTAGTGAACAGCACCCCTGCCTGTGGCAGGAAGTTGGAATTAAATGATCTTTAAGTTCCCTTCTAACCCCAAACATTCTATGATTCTGTGTCTGATTCAAACTGAGTCCAAACATGCAGTAGTTGGTTACTATTTAAAAGAGGATTGATAGAGAATGTCAGGGAGTTGTTTGGCTTAGTTCACTGTCTTTTTTTTTAATCCATAATCCTGCTAAATCTTATCACATGCTTTATTAAATTGTGGGTGTAAATTACTTCTATAATCAGGGAGTTCCTGAATAAATAGCCTAAATGCTGCTCTACAAGTGTACATTGCAAACAGTTGATGTTTACCAGATTATCTCTGGGATCATTGCTGACAGATAAAAATTGAATCCAAAGCTACATGTTTTTTAAATCTCTTTGTCCTTCTACACATATCCTTTCAAAGTAGGATTGATGTGCCCTGTCAGCAGCCTGTAATTTACAGGAAAACAGATATTCTGTTTGTCACTCCCTTTCCCTGCTCCCAAGAGCTCCAAACTTCTTTGCCGAATCCAATCGCATCCAACAGAGGAACAGAAGCATTTCATGTTCTCACAATATTTGGTGTTTGCTAGAGAAGACACCTATTTCTTTGGTCTTGCAGTAGTTAACTGGTTAAACAGCAAATAGTGCAGTTCTTGGAAACACCATGTTCCTTCCATTTATGTATAGTGGAGTATGAAGGAGAGAGACACAAGAAAAAGAGAAATTTAGGGTGACAATGGCCACAGTTGACAGAAAATTAGGCATTATTAATTCTGCTCTTTGCGGAAAAACTTGGTTTTCAGTCCAAGAATTTCAGGAAGTGCTTCTGTGATACAGTGAAATGTAATGTCCTATTACCCTGACAGCTTCTGCCTGTAGATCACCCTGTACACTGTCTAGAACACAATGGCAATATCTGGACTCAATGATCCTTGTGGGTCCCTCCCAACTCAGGATATTCTTCAATTCTATGATTCTATTTGAGGAATAACCTGTAGCAGGCAAAGATATGTTAGAATGATAGTTAATTTTTCTCTCTCCTATTCTCTTTAGAATGGAAAGCCCCCTTTTAAATCTGGTCTTAGATAATTTCTTTAACCAAGAAATTGTGACAATGCAGAAAACAGAGCTGATGCCTCTGAAGCAAGCAGATAAAATGTTATATGAGGCATTGGTTTGACAACGAACACTCCTATCAGGCTTACAGTAGTAAGGAGGCCACAGACTGAACTGATCATGAACTTCACACTCTGATCCCATCTCGAGATACAATAAAAAAAGGAAAAATGGTGGAAGCAAAGGTTGGCATCACAGGCTACTGTTTCTTCCCTGGAATTTTGCTCTTGAATGAAGGATTTTCTACTCCATAGTCTCAGTCCACCATCCTTCAGAAGCTCTTAAGTTACCAAATGCATTTGAAAAACAGGAGGAAAAGACTAAGCAGGCAGGTGAGTTAAAGTGCAGTTCTGATGTGAACCCTGGGAGTCTGTTCCAGCAATGCCAGAGCCAAGCTAATGGTGGATTGACATAAAGGATGCTCAAAGGAGTTGTAAAGTTTGGAATGCTGTTGCCTTTCAACTGTTCACTGACATCTGATATCTCATCCTTCAAGGAACTTGTAGGCCACGGCAATATTACAAAGTGCTGTCATTGGCATTGGTGCCAAGGGCAGGGAAAATGGCATTGAAGCACAACTCCAAATCCTTTCTGGGCATTAATCTACGCATCTTGTTCCTTGCCATATTTTATTTTTTATCTTTTTCTCGTTGCTTTTATTCAAAGACCTTGACAGTGCTTTCAATTTTCTGTTTAAATAAGGCTCAGAAAACCATCCAGATGGCAGGCAGGTGAATGTAGTGTTGTTATTTTTTCATCTTGGAAAGACACACAGATAATGTTTCCAAGAAGGAAAAAATACCTATACCTATTGTTCCACCTGTTCAATGGAACAGAAATTATATCAACAGATTGAGGGGGAAGGGAGAAATTAATCATTATTTGTCTGTCTCACACAGCTAAACACCATGTAGAATATTGTATTTTTTTATAATTGTCTGCACTTGTAGATTAATCCCTCAGAGCACATTACCATTAATAACAGATCACAAAGACCTCAAAGATTTGAGGTAGAAAACTGCAGAAAAAAACAAGGTGTTTCTCCATTGACACTTATGTAGAAATACCATCTGATGTAGCTTATTCTTTAAAAAAAAAAAAGTGATTTTACCTCTCAAATTTAGAGACACCTCATACCTGGATGTTAATGAAAATATAGAAACAGGTTCATCCTTTTAAGCTCCTGCTGGAACAGCAGCTGACAAGAAGCAGAGATGGGTAAGGATCCAGTTTGCAGCATTTTCTGGAGTGAGCAGAAATGCCTGGAGCTTCACCCACATTCACAGCCTGCCCACTTAGCCTTTAAAATTCCTGCAACTGGAGGCTTTTTGGATGCATGAGGCTATGACGCTCAAACCAGTAAACTGAAGTAATTACCATCTCTCTGTAATTAGTTCTGTTGATCTCATTAGCAGGGCTCAGGTGTTGATCTGTTAATTGTCATCTTCAATGACAACTGCCATGAATCAATAAATGACTGTGTGGGTGTGGTGGCAAAAGAGAAGTGAGAAATTTCATGTTTTTCAAAGAAAGTTTCTCTTTTCCTTAGACCTCCTTATTTTATTATTTGTATCTCCATGTGATTTAAGTCTTCTGGTTTATTTTTTTTTCAAGAGCACAGAAGTTCTGGGTAAGGAGGCTCCAAAGATCCAAGTATATCAGAAGAACAAAACCCACAACACAGGCAAGAGCATTTCCACTTATGCATCACCACTTCTGTCATCTTGGATTGGCATTGCAAGAGAATAACTCATCAAAGGAGAGATGTTCTGAATTTGTGACCTATTCAGTGCTTAATCTTCACCAAGTCAGTGAAGATGCTGATAATGTTCTTCATCAATGATGTTGTTTTTATTAAAGAATTACTAATATTTAAGAATTTCAGGATTATTTCTGAGCCATTATTGTAGAATAATTCACAATTTTGAAAGGCAGTGCTGGAGCAGACACAGTGGTGGGGATTTGTTATAACTATCAAAAGAAAACAGAAAATGAAGTTACTTCTTAAGCACCTGCCTGTTGATGAAAAAAGATTAAAAAAATTAAAACCAGAATTTATGTTGTGAAGGGAAATTTCAGTTTGTGAGGAATATGATTAAGGTTGCAAAGAGTCACTAATAATGCATAAAAACTGCAGCTGCTACTTCTTATATCAGGCTGGTGCAGCCAAGACAAAATGACTTGGTTGCACCTGATTATGATGGATATAGCTGAATTACTTACTGGACTGGAAATCTGTATCACCCAGGGATGAGTGATCATGATTTGATTACATTGAATATGAAAACCAGAATCAATTCTCAATCAGTAACATCTTATGTAATTGGTGCCTCAAAAGGGCACACCTCCTGAAACTGAGAAAGTTCTGAGAAAAAAATCACTGCAGAAAACATGTAAATAGGAAAATGAGAAAGAAAATTGAGAGTACTCAAAAGAACAACACATTGACTGACCAGGATGGCTTGATCTCACAATTAAAATAATGGAGAGTTTTAGTAAAACCTCATTCTGATTCAGTGATAAAGTTTAGGCAGGAATTAGAAATTGAAGAGTTGCCCTGTGAATGGGGGAGGAATGTCCCCTGCAATCCTCTATTTTTACATCCAGAATGGAAATGTCCCTGCTTTGCTAACAACAGCTCTTGGAACTGGATGATCTTTAAGGTCAGTTCCAACCCAAACCATTCTATGATTCTTTTACAATTATATCCCCAATGGAATATCGATAGTTGGAATGTCCGTGAGGGACACCCAAATCCCACCTCAATCAGTGATATCCCCAAGTCTCAATTACAACAGATGCTGACAGAGAGATTGATTAAATATGTCTCATTTGCTTAAGAGGTAAAATTTTAAAAATATAAATGGAATATAAGTAGACAAGATTTGTTGTCAGCCACACACTACAAAGAGAAACAAAAGGCACCAGTAGAAACAGTTCCCAGCCAGACTAAAGACACAAGTTTGGGGGATTTGTTGTACAAAGAAAGAAAAGAAACCCCAGGAACATCATGGATCAATTAGGGTGTAAAGAGAACACTGCTATTAAGGTCATAAAAATAAATCAGATTCAATAAACACTTCTGTTGCAAATTTTGGTAAGGAAGGATGTTGTGCTTATATCCTTGATGGATTATATGAGGAAAACAGAATGATTTTAAACTTCTTCAATCTTTCATTAGCAAGTCTGGACATCCTGTTCCCAAAGGCTTCTACAGAGATGGTCCAGTAGACCTATTCCTTTGGTGTGCCAATATTTACAAATTTTAGTAGACAGGGAAATTCCCAAATACTGAATGACTGTTTATGTTACATCTCTACAGAAAAGCAGTGAGACAGATAAACTACAATATTTGACCTCAAAAGAACACAACACAGGACTCAACTGAGAATGAATAAAGAATGGGGCTGGATCGAGGACCAGCCAATATATATATATATATTTTTTTAAAACACTGAATATTTGAATTAATTGAATTGCATTCTGAAAAAAGTTAAATAACTGCTGAAGGTGTCTGTAAAGATCCAATTGTCAAGTATAAGGCCCTCGACTTTCACAGCCCAGGATGGAAATGATGGAAAATGTAGCACTGAGAAATTTCCACAGAATCATAGAATGGTTTGGGTTGGAAGGGCCCTTAAAGATCATCTACTTCCAACCTCCCTGCCATGGTGTTTTGGGGTGACTTTATGATGTATCCCATACTGTCTACTCTATGCCAGAAAAAAATAATCCTGTGCCTTTAAACTGAAACAGGGACACCATAAAAAAATTTCCATTTCAAAGGAAGATGTGTGAATATTTCCAATGTAGATGTCACCAAGTTCAGAAAAAGCAAAGAAAGCATGAGACCATCAACAATCCCTCATGATCCATTTCCTGGGACATAGTCATAGCCACAAAGCTTTCCAATTCTTCTTGCTGTTGTTGAGAAGCACATGGAATAGGGGAAGTTCTAACCTGGTTCTCTGAAATAGCCACTAGATCCTACATTTCTGATCTTTGCACCAGGGTTCCAAAGGGTTGCAATGAACACAAGGCAATGGAGATGATAAAAGAGATCAAGTCAAATAAACTAAAGCATTTCAATGCAGATAAATGTAAATCCAAACATCTGAGAATGGCAAATACATACACGGGAAATGGGAGAATGTATCTTAATAAGTAGGGAGAGAAGAAAATTTAAGAGTCAAAGCAGATAAAGAGCTCAAGATGAGCTCTTCGTGCAATCATATGACCACAGGTCTGATGTAACTGGGATTGGGAGGAGATTTCATGACTGTGTGACATGGAATAGATTGGTACTAAAATGTTCAATACATTTCAGGACTTGTGGTTTAAAATGGATACTAAGTAACACAACATGGGGCAGAAGACAAAAATTATTTAAGGATTAGAAAAATGTTTTTCAGTAAAAGACACAAAATTAAAACCTTTAAATATTTCCTGAGACAGAAAACAAAAGCTTCTTTAACCTAATAGGAAAGACTACAAAGGAGTGTGTAGTTGGAAGCAGACATCAGTTCTGTTCTAATTAGGAACAAGGTATGGTGCTTGTGAGGTTGGTTAACCACTGGAACAAATGGTCTAATTTCTGAGTCTGGTTTGATAGTTAAGCCTGGACGCTTTAGTGTAATAAATACTTTTAAAAAACATGGCTATGAGACTCAGTGGACAGGTAATTGAGCTGAAGTATTAGCAATCATACAGACCTTCTAATTACTTATGAAAATCAATGCATTATCAATGTCATATACAGCATTTTTGTGAAGTTTCAGAAGTGTAAATTTCATCACTTTAACTCAAAAAAGAGAATATTTGAGGCAGCAGGGTTGTGTGCTTCTGCAAGGTGAAAAGCATCTGTATTGCCTGGATGTTGCACTTGCCCTGAACATATTTGCATCATTTCCAAATAGACTTATCAAAACTGTGTAAACGCATTCTATGCAAATACATTCATAACATATGTCATTTGAGATGATTTGTTTATATTTAGATTATGTGTCAGATAAAGTACTGTAGAAACATGCAATTTAGATCCATGTGGAGTGTATTTATTTCTTCAGTGGTGCTGTTTACAATGCTACATTTAATAGAAGGATATATTGCATTGGGGAGAGACAAAAAAAACAACAAAAAATGTAGATGTGCAAACAACAGAACTCATTGGCTGAGAAACTATAATTTATAAAGCATTTATTATTTCTCCAGTAAAGGTAGCTAATGTCACACTACATTTTTTGCAGAAAAAATACTGAATAACTGTGCATGATAAAGGTGTTTCATCCCACCGAGCCCCTCTGACCTATGTAAGGACCCAGATCCCCCCTGCCTTGTGACATATCTAGTGGGTGGCATGCATGCCCATGGTGGGGGGATTGGAATTAGATGATGTTTAAGGCTCCTTCCAACCTAAACCATTCTGATTCCATGATATCTGGGAGGTAAGGCTTTGTGTTACCTTCAGTGATGCTTTGCCTGTGCAGCAAGGTCTGTTATCAGGCTTAAATGCACTTTAAAGTGTATGTTGTTATGAAGAATTCTGTGGCAACATCTATGTCCCAGAGCTCTTCCATGTTCGTGGAAAGGGTCATTAATTGCCCTCCAAAAAGCTGTTGTAGTATCAGCCCATGGACATGTTTTTCACTTGCTATTCCTTTCCCTGCTCTGAGAAATAATAGTATGATTTCTTTTTCACTTTTCATTTTAGTGTCACCTACCGAAACTCAAGTGGCAGTTCAGGAGAAAAACAGGACCCCGTTTTTCCCTTTTCCCCCCAGTGCTTTTGACTAATTACTTGGGGACAAGAAGGCATCTGTGCTCCAGAACTGGCTGCAAACTCATTGCTCCCAACACCATCACCAGGAATCCTCACTGCCTCTAAGTAAGCAATTCGCCTGTATCTATTTCACTGGTATATCCCATCTGCTCTTGGAAAAAATGTCACTTGACAGCAGGACCACCTGTTGTGAAAGCACTTTTCTTTCCAAGAATTGCCTCCTATCACAAATAGTTGAGGAGGGGCCCGTGCAAACCTTGTGAAGTTATGATGTTTAAGGCTCCTCCTTCTGCACCTGGGTCAGCCAATCCCAATCCCAACAGAGATTGGGGATGAATGTTTGACAGCAGCTCTGCAGAGAGGGACTTGGGGATACCAGGGAGTGAAAAGCTGGACAGGATCCAGGAAGCCACTTGTGTCCTGGGCTGCAACAAAAGCAGCGTGGGCAGAAGGTCAGAGGAGGTGATTCTGCCCCTCTGCTCTGCTGTTATGAGTCCTCCCATGTGGAGAACTGCATCCAGCTCTGGGGACTGTGATACAAAAAAGACATGGACCTGTTGGGGGGGGTCCAGAGGAGGCCACAAAAGTGATCAGAAGGATGGAACACCTCTCCTATGAAAAAAGACTGAGAGAGCTGGGGTTGTCCAGCCTGGAGAAGAGAAAGCTCCAGGGAAACCTTATTGCAGCCTTGCAGTACCTAAAAGTATGTAAAAGACTTATAAGAACGATGGGGGCAGACTTTTTATCAGGCCTGTAGTGATATAAGGGACAGTGTTTATTAACTAAAAAAGGGTGGATTTAGATTGGACATAAAGAGGAATGTTTTTTGCAATGAGGGCAGTAAGACACAGGAAAGAAATTGTGGATGCACCATCCCTGGAAGTGTTCAAAGCCAGGTTGCACAGTGCTTTGAGCTATCTGGTCTAGGGGAAGGTGTCCCTGTCCATGGCAAGGGGACTGGACCAGATGATCTTCAAAGATCCCTTCTAACCCAAACCATTCAATGATTTTTTGATACAGAATCACTTTGATAATGCAATGATGATATCAAAGAGTTTTATGTTACTCCTCTGGAGAAGAGGGCTGAACACTTCTGCGCCATTAGATATTTCCAGTTCTTCCCTTCTCAAGAAAAAATCCAGTGCAATGATACCCTTCATGTCAAGGTAGTTTTGTCACTGAGCCCACAGCTGAGACACTGAAGTATTCCATGTTGCAACATAGACAAAAACTATTGAGAGGAAGTTAAAAAATAAGGTCCTTACTACTTTTGGGAGGGGAGAAATGCTGGCAAGTTCTATATTTTGTTTGAAAGCAACCAAAGTTCATAATGGTGCAAGAAAAATGGGCTGAATTGTTTGGTTCCTGAAAGAATCTCAGTCTACTTACCTGCCTTCAGGAAGAGGCACTGACTTGGCCATTTTTAAGTGGCACATTCCTTTCCAAAAAATGGTGGTGTTCTTCTCTTTAAATGGAGTCTGTGCCACTGATGGTGTTACTACATCATTTTCCACTCTGCAATTCTGAACCAGTACGAGTAATCAATCATTTACTTATCACAGGAGCAAAACAGACTTTTCTTGGAAGGAGTGTAAAAAGTGCTACAATAAAGCAATTTTGCCAATTTGAGTGTTCCACTTGACAACTATTTGCATAATAAGGTTTTGCCAAGATAAGAAGATTGGTAATTTTCAGCAGTATGGAGGGGATTGAAGTTTTTAAGCTTTTTTGCCCACTATCTACACACTCACAGACCTCCGCTCTTGATGTATGGTTCTTTTTAAAGTACTCCATCTGTCTCCATTGTGTAATGAATTCTGTCACTCTCAATTGTGCTCCTGAGCAGCGAGCAGTGGAAGGGAGTTTGCATTTTGATTATAAAAAGGTACCATCAGCTCTTATTACAATGGAAAACCCATCTCCATGTGAAATTTTAAGGCACTTATAAGCTTAGTCTCCGTCTCCGAAGCTGCCTGTAGATCACATTGTCACCATCTGACAGCGTGTGCAGGAGAGCAGGAGGCTGCACTGCCAGAAGAGAAGCTTGGAGAAATGGAAGTAAATCCAACTCCCTCCCTAAGAAGCTCACAGGAGGGATACAGCAGAGCAAACACTGTCATGTAAAACTTGTCCCACATGCAGCTCGTACTGGAGCTCTGAGGGGCTGTCTGGAGGAAAGGGTGGCAGGAGGAGATCGAGCCTGTCAGCTTAAGTCTCTTTCCTTCTCCTCACCCTCATGAGCCAGTTTATCTCATCCTGAGACTTGTCAGCAGTTTTTCTCTTTGGGACGGTGGGAGGGCAGGAGGAAGATTAGCAGAGCTTTTACAGGTTAAGTATTAACATACTTTTAGGGGCTTTGATAGCAAAGTGCTCAGGAAGGATTAGGATGTTAGAGAAAATGTAGAACACATCTACACCGTGCTGTGGAAAGTGCTACAGAGATCCTGGGCTGGTGAGAACAAACCTGCTCTATGTGATGCTGTGTCAGCTCACTCAGGGAGTTAGTTAGACTCTCACTCCTGCTAAAGGACCCAGTAAAGACAACTGCAACAAATGAGCTTTTCCTAAACATTCTGGAAGCAGGTTCTTAGACTCAAAGTGTCCAGTGTCCAGACAGCTCAATGGGCACCTTTTAGCACAATTTTAGCTCCAGGTGTGGTGTAGGTGGACTTACCTAAGTGAAGCAAACAGGTAGTAATTACTAGTTTTGGCTGTAGTGAGCATCAGCTTTATCCCTGAAGGGATAAAGATGAAAAGGAACCTTGTGCAGATCCTGGACTTTAGGAGAACATGTTTTGACTTGCACATTTTACCTACCAAACACAAATTCAGAGCTAAACAATACTGCAAATGAAGACATCCTTTCATTTACAGGATTTATTTGTCCCTGGCCTATAGTCCTAAATATGAGGAGTACTAACCCAAAACTGGGACCTGACTGACTACAAAGCAGCTTTGCAGAGCAGGATTTTGAGGTCCTAAGTGGACACCTAATTTCACATTAGTCACCAACATTTGTTTGCACATAGATCAACAACTTCCTGGGCTACGTTTAGCACATAAACATTGACAGCAGGTTGAGGGATGTGATCCTTCCCCTCTGCTCAGCCCTGGAGAGACATACTGGAGTGGTGTGGCCAGTGCTGGGCTTCCCAGGAGAAGGTGGGGATGGACACATTGGAACAGCTTCAGCATATGACTTTTAAGTTCACAAAGGCAGTGGACTATCTCATATAAGGAGAGGCTGAGAGCTGGGATTTTTCAGCCTGGAAAAGTCTCAGGGGTATCCCATCCAGGTGTATAAATACCTGATAGGAAGGCCTAAAGAAGTTCCAGGATTTCCTCAGTGGTGCCTAGTGAAGGAGCAAGAGGCAATGGGCACGAATTGAAATACAAGGTATTTCCTTTACACACAGGAAATAAATTTTTTCTTGTTGTTTTGTGAAGGTGCTCGAAGAGAACAGATTTCCCAGAGAGGTAGAGAGTCTCCATCCATGGAGATGTTCCAACCCTGCTGAACATAACCCTGAGGAACCTGCTCTAGCTGACCCTACCTTGAGCAGAGGGTTGGACGCTGCCTTCTTCAGAGGTGCCACAGCTGCAATTATTCTGTGGTTCAGTCAGTAACACCTCATGATTTGCATTCCTATCCAGCTCCCAGACAGACATGGAGTTCGTAGTCTAGACCCAACAGTCTGTTTTCCTTTGCCATCCCTCTGTCCTCTCATCACAGTGTCCCACAGAACCCTTGACTGATTGCAGAGGAGCAGTGTGGAGAGCACAGTTAAAAAGCAATAGTACCCAAAAAGAAGGCAGTGCAAGGTCACAGAACAGATGTGGCAAAACACTGACTGGAGGCTACAAACGCTGCTGTTCACTGCTCTCCAATCTGGACTAACAGCTGTCATATTAAGGTAGGAACTGGCGTGCTAACAGTGTTAAAACTCCCTGTTAAAACTACATCTGTGCCTCCTAACCATTCCTCCATCCCCTCCCTTTTAAATCCCTTTGTAAAACCCACTTTATGGCTGACAGCCTCTTATACACTTAGCAATAAAGAGGTTTAAAAGAAATAATCACAATAACCAACTAATAAACATTCGTCATTATTTCGAAGATGATAATAATCCCTTGCATTTGCATTGCACTTTACATACTCAAGCACTTTATAATCATTAACTAATTAGTCCTTGCAAAGCTCATCTAAATATTATTATCCTGTTAATGCAGAAAGAGAAGCTATAAGAGAGAAGGTAGAGAATTTGCCTAAGGGCATATACATCAAGTCATTTGCAGAGCCAAGATTGGAATTCAGGTCTTTGGCATCCTAATCCTTGGCTCATACCCCTCTTGCTGTCTGTGATAATATGGGCTAAATTACATGATAGTAGGATCATTTTCTTTAATATTCATCTCCAAATGCATGATGTTGAATATTACATTTCATCTCTTTGTTGTCCTTAGGATCACTTATTTCTTTTTCCCTTTCCTTCTGCACTGATATTACCTCCTCCCTTTCTACCATGAGAAAACATTAGTAGCACTTGAGGTCTATTTCCTATTTGTGCAACAGCAATGGGATAATGGACTTGACCATGTTATTCACAGTGCAAAATTCAGACAGGCACCTTTGAGCAGAGGTAGGAAACTCTGGGTCTTAAGGGAACAACCTTATTGATGGTTCGCCACGACAAACTCAGTCATATACAGTCCTTCTCCTTCTGGTTATTCTCCCAGTGTCTCAACTTCACAAGGAAAGGTGAAGGCTTATTTCCCCCAATACCAGGTTGATTGAAGCTCCATCCAACCTGGCCTTGAAAAACAACTTGCTGTTGTCCTTGATGGGGCATCCACAACCTCCCTCAGCAACCTGTTTCAGTGCCTCACCATCCTAACAGTAAAGAAATTTTTCCTAAGATGTAATCTAAACCTACTCTCTTTCAGCTTGAAGCCATTCCTCCTTCTCACTTCAGGCTCCTGTAAATAGTTTTTTTCCACCTTTCTTGTAGGCTCCCTTTAGGTACTGGAAGGTCACAATTAGGTCACCCCAAAGCTTTCTCTTCTCCAGGCTGAACAATCCCAATTCCCTCAACCTTTCCTCACAGCAGAGCTGCTCCATCTCTCTGATCATCTTGGTATCTCCTCTGGACTCACTCCAACAGCTCCATGTCCTTCCTGTGCTGGAGACCCCAGAGCTGGAGGCAGCTCTGCAGGTGGGGTCTCACCTGAGTGGACTAAATGGGAAGAATGATTTTTTTCCTGTCAAATGAATCCAGACTGTGGAAATTATTGCCACAGAAGAGAGCAGATGCTAAATGTCTACATGCTTGCAAAATGTGAGTAAAACCATAGAAACACAGAGCAGGTTAGGTTTGTGCGGACCTTAACAGACAAATTAGTTCCACCCCTCTTGCCATGTGCAGTGACATCTTCCATTAGAGCAGGTTGCTCAGGGCCCCATCCAATGTGGAGTAGAAAAAATAATGGAAAACCCCCCCTATATTTCCATCAAAGAGTATCAAGCACATGAATATCATGGTTAAGAAAATGCCTGAGCCAGGGATCACTGAACACTGGGAAAGTAGTGTCAGGGATTTATCATCACAAGATGTAAGTAGAAAAAATAATGGAAAACCCCATCACTAAAATTATGAAGAATTATGAATTATGAAGAATTATGAAGAAAGTCAAGTTTTCAAAACTATACCTAGTAAACCTCCACGCAAATCAAAAAACCCTACACAAATCAACCAAATCTGAGGTAGTTCCTGATCTACTAGTGTACTCTCTCAGTACATTCTCATTCTCATTTTATTTCCTGCAGCTGTCATCCTAATTCCCTAAAGTAATTTTGCTTAATTGAAAAGGAATGATTGCCTTTGAAGGCACTTTTCCTAGTAAAGTAAATAATGTTTTTCCCTTTACCTTAATGTGTCATTGGATTTGCTAAAATATTTAGTTAATTTTAATTATATACCTTTTTTAATTGAAAAAAAGGTAATAAACTAAATTATTATTTTTCACACCTGTAGGGACAATTTTCCCAAAGAAATTCAGATCTGAGGCTCAGCAACTGCCAGCAGCATGTGAGTGTTTGGTGAAATGCAGTTGGTTTGTGCTTCTGATTTCTCTGTTTTCCACCCATAACTGCAGTAACCATTCACGTTCTCTTTAGCCTTGTAGTACAGTCTTTTCCTCTTTTCCTTTTGATGAGGAAAGAAAGATCAGGCTCTGCTCCTGCAGCCCTGAACTGCAGGATATGGACAACAAAGTGGTAGAGTCACCATCCCTGGAAGTGTTCAGAAAACATGTGGATATGGCACTTGAGGACACAGTTTAATGGTGAACATGGTGGTGGTGTTGGGTTGACAGCTGAACTTAAAGGTCTTTTCCAATCTTAATGATTCCATGATACAAAAATCTCTACCCACTGATCAAGTGTGAATGTGCCTTCATGTTTCTATTGAATTAGTCAATGAAACAGAGTCCATGTTATATTCATGTGGTATCTGCTTTAACAGAAACTTAACAGAACAGGGCTGGAGAACCCCTGGCTGTCCTACAGTCTGCCATGGAAAAGTTACTCCAGCCAATTTTGGAACAAATTTTACCCAGATGAATGTCTTCAGACAATCAGCACACTGCAAGGCACTGAGGCAGCTTTTAAAATTTGTTATTGATAGTTCAAAAGACAAATTTCAGAGCCACAACATGAGCTTTTCATTAAGGTGCCATATACCTTTCTGTGAAGCTCCTGGGTGTATTCATTTTACTTCCAATAACTCACTACAAATAATAACTGTAATGACAGTCATGGCTAATTCCCAGGTAAGTATTTCTCAGTGGAGTTACATGATTTACACCCAGAGTATATCCAACAGAGCTAGGCCTGGTGTTCTCCATCAACATTCCATGAACTGAACCAGGGCCTCCAGACACCTCAGCTACCCTGTGAGCATCCATTAAAAACACTTACATTGGTGGTTAGATACATTCTTCTCATAAAAACTAGCAGGTTTATTGTTCCTTGGGTCCCACGTGGTGCCTCCTCATCTAAGATGTGTCCCTGTTACTCTTCATGCTTGAATGAACTGGGAACACCAATGTGTTCATTTATAGCAGCTCATTTGAAAAGTGTTAATTGGAAGGTGAGGTGTGGGGGCTTTTTATCTGCTCCAACCTGACTGCAAGATTATATTAAACTAGGATTTCCTCTACCAATGGAGAATCCTGGAGCTATGAACTGAGTAGGACTCAAAACTCTGTGATGACTCCTAAAACTCAAGGTCATACCAGTCATCTCCAAACAGATTATGAAAAATAAATCTGTGACGAGGAACTGTAGGCAAATTAGTAATAGACCATTATTTTAGGTTTGGTGCATGTGCTTTTCAAAATAATGGGCTTTTAATTTTTAAGTACATTATCTCAATTAAAATTCTTATCACTTTGGAGGAATTTTCCATCTCACTTCTGTATTGTGCACCCTTCATTCACAGTTGTGCTCTGTGATGATGTCCATAACATCCCAGAAGCTTTACAAACACAACATGGTTCATTTTTGAAGAGGTTTTGTTTGTTTTCAGTGGAAGAAGCCTGTGCTGAGAGGATGGAAAGCTGAGGGAAGCATCAGCCCGAAGAAAGCTGGAGCAGCCACTGCAGAAATTACTAATATATGCAAGCCAGAGGGGCTCCTGATTGAAGATGGAACAAATTTCTTTACTGAGTTTGTAAAGTATGTGCTGTATCATACAGTCTGCATTGATAACCAGTCTGAAACACTTATCACAGGACGGGATGAATTCCTTATTGAAGGAGTGTTTCTCTCCCCACTAGGAGCCCAGATGAATTAGTTTAAACCAAATAAATCATATTTAGATGGTGTAAGTTAGTTACAGCAAATCCTGGTGCTTTTTACAGATAATTCATAAACTGTTTCTTGAACCGAAGTGACTCTCCACACACTCAGCTTATGTGAAGGCTCTTTGTGCTTTTGCACACTGTGTCCTGTGACTGAATCTACCTTCTTAAAGATATTTAGCCTTAAGGTGATCACAGATTTTGGAGGGATAGATTTAATGCCCCACTTCTTCTGGTCTGCTTTTTCAAGAGCAAGCTGGTAGGATTTAAAAACAAGCATTTTTCCAAGTGGGCTCGTTACAGATCAGCTCTTTAATTACACCTACTAAAGAAGTAATGCATAGTGATACCCTGAATTTGTCCCTAATTAAAAATACTGTACTTAAAGCTAGCGTGATTCCCTTCTGCTGAAATCTTTAATCAGGAGACGAATAAGGCTCTGGAGCCTTGATTAATAATAGGACCAAGTGCTGTGCAGCTGAAAATACCAGGGTATTAAATTTCCCTAAGTCACCTGGTGTCCCCATCTAATAGAGATCCTAGCAATGTTATTTGTGCAATAGTACAGAAGAATTGAAGCATAAAGTTACAGGACCCGAATGAGACAAATGATACTAATTCTCCTGAAGACAAGTCTGACATGGATGTGAGCACTAATGTTATAAACAAGATCCATTTGTAATTGCATCCTTAAATAAAATAAATGGCCTTCTTCTAAGTATTACCTATGAAATCCAATGCACAGGTAAGATGCACTGAAATCTGAATGAATCAAAGGGAGCTTGGGAAAACACACAGAGAGAAGTGTCCTAAACAAAACCAACACAGACATGACAGCCTTGAAAGTAAAATGAATTTTCAAAGTAACAAATTACGCAAAGAAGAAAAAGGTGTCAGATTCTTTTACTAAAAGTGCTGAGTTTGTATCAGACAAAGAAACAAACCAAACACAATCCAAAGCTCATTTATCTGAGCCGTGTTTTCTCCAGGCTGGTTTGAGAACAGCTGGTGGCAGAACAGATTCACAATTCCCGGGAGCTGTGAACAGTTAAAACTAAAATATTAAGAAGAAGATGCTTTCTTACATTTTTGGATACGATCACCTCTTGAAGAGAACTGTGCCACATAATCATACTTTTTGGATATTTCCCTGCACTTAAAATAATGTGACATTATTACTTTAAATGCATACAGGAATGAAACTGATAAAAAATAACTCTACAACAGGTCCCAGGTACCACTAAAACTATATAAAAGGTTGGATTTGATGATCTTGGAGGTCTTTTCCAACTTTAATGGTTCTATGATTCTATGATCTGGGGAGGACTGTCACAGCAGCAGTGTAGGCTCTGCAGAATTACAGACCCAGGGGAGGCTGAGAAACTTTCTTGAAATGTGTTTGTTACCTGATTTATTTAGGAGCATACACTGACTAGTGGCCTGTCCTGTGCTATTGCCAGCTGATCAGGATCCACCTAAACTCCAGTAAGATGGTCTTCCCTGGACAGTGTTAATCCAACTTTAGCATTAATTGATTTATGGGAGTGTTATAACTGTTTTTTTCTTACAGTATTAGTGATTTTAGTAATAAACAGTTCCTCTCTAACCTTATTTAACTTTTTTTTTTTTTTTAATTAATTTTAGCTTATTTAGCTACCATGTCATATGGAGACAATCTTAGCTATTAGTGCCTCTGCTGAAGTGCCAGGCCCAGGAGCTCTCAGTTTGGCATTTTACTCTGGAAACGAAACAGGTGAATTTCCATGCTGGAACTTTATCCAGTGTTTCCATTACCTGAGCTAGCCTACAAGGAGCCAGCCAGAACATTTCAGTGCTGAGCTGCAGATTGCAGCAGGTATAAATGCCTCTCTTCAGGTAACATCTCCCCTCTCCACATCATATCATAGTTCTGCTCTTGCTCATTTTTTTGCTCAAATGAGCTACAATAATCTCACTGAGGTCCCCACAGGACCTGGTACCGAGGCAATAGTCCCTCCTTAGCACTAGAAATATCTTGTCTAACACATCTTATGGCCAGATATGTCTTTTTAGGATCCTGTACATTAATAATTTATTCTCACTCTGGAATGCACAAGCTCTTTTCTTTCCCAATTTCAGCTGATGTGATACCATTTTACACTGGAAATTATTAGTCCCTAAGTGAATAGCCTGGTACTTTCTGTTAGGAAATGTATTTGCAGCTTCACTAACAGGGCTAAAAGTATTCTCTGTGACATCCTTCTCTTCCTCTGAACTCCCAATAGCTCCTGACTGTGCACCAAGGTAAAATAGCGTATTATGAAAATCCTAAATGAGAGCAGTCCCAGTTTGCACTGCCAATTCAAATCCAGCAGCTACTGATCACATCTCAACATCTCCCCTTAAACCAGTGCCTTACCCACTTTTAAGTGCTTTCTGTAATCTCTAGCTTTTTTCAAATTAAGTATTCACTTCCCATGTGATAATATATCAAAGAGCCTACTGATTTTACATGCATCCCATCAGCTTAATTTCCTTATCTAAAAACTCCTGAATGTTATCATAAAAATAAACATTTTTTTTTGCAGCTGATTTAGCAAATGGATGTTGGTCTCTGAAAACAGATTACACAGAAAAAGACAGATAACATCTCCCTACATGATTTTGACCTATAGTTTCCAGTGTGTAATTCCAATATGGAATAGTCTGGGAAGGAAAAGCTTCTGGTTTCCACCACAGAAGTACCTGCAGACCAGGGGTGCAATCCTTGCACATACAATCTGAATATGATCCCTGAAAGACAAATGAGGAGGAAATTATAGTGAAGGTAGTCATAGCCAAATAAAAAGATCCCTTGTGACTCCATCTGCAGATAATAAAGTGTTATTGGATTTTTTTTTTTTTGGTGTTGCAGTGTAATAATTCTCATGTTGTTTTGGCATAGGTGGAATTGTAGTTGAAATGTGTGGATATGTAGAAGCCTCATGAAATGCATAATGTAATGTGCACTTATAATAAATATTGTTAATCATGCTTATGGCAGTACCTACAGGCCAGGAAAAAAGGGGGCTGGAATGTCAGGCACTGTACAAATACTGTCAGTCCTCTTCTAAAGGATTGTAGCTGAAGTGCCTGTGATGGAACAGGTGAAACCAGCAGAGTCCAAGGGGTCACCTTGGTGTGTGGGACAGCAGAGTGGACAACAAAGCTTCCTCCTTCAGTACTGGTGGAAGTCACAACAAGATGTCCTGCCTGCCCAGGCAAGAAATGATCAAAGAAGAGGAATTGCATAAATATTTCTCCCAGGCCTTCCCTACCCCTTTTAATAATAAGTGAATTTTATGTAACCGAATTAATTTGTGTTTCTTCACTTCTATTTTCATTGTGAGGCTTAAATCAATGCCAGATTAGAGGCTGAAAATATTCCGCTCAATAGTTATTACATTTATTCCTCCTCTTTTTTTTTTAGTTTTTCCTTTTCTTTTTTTTTTTTTTTATTCTTAATGCAGGCAGCTTAAATACATAGATCATTGAGGAATCTGGCCAGATTTTAAGACATTAAAGTGCATGGAAAGTGAAGTAATTCTGCAAATGGATATGATGGCTTGTACCAGCAATAGTGTGGCCAGCAGGACCAGGGCAGTGATTGTCCCCCTGTGCTCAGCACTGGTGAGGCCACACCTCAAGTGCTGGGTTCAGTTTTAGGCCCCTCACAACAAAAAAGACATTGAAGTGCTGCAGTGTGTCCAGAGAAGGGCAACAGAGCTGGGGAAGGGTCTGCAGCACAAGTCCTGTGAGAGATTTAAAAGATGTGTAGATGTGGCACTTGGGGACATGGTGCAGTGGGGGACTCAGCAGTGTTGGGTTTATGGTTGAACTCAAGGATCTTCAGGGTCTTTTCCAACCTAAACAATCTTAGGTAGGAAGTGAGGCTATGAAGATGTGAATCTACCCCAGTACAGGCCATGGGCAAATGAGAAATGGGTAGAGGAAGGTTTTCCCCACTGCCTCTAGTGTTCAGGTTAAGATTAAGTTGCGTTATGGATTCTCCTCTTTGTCCCTGATTTTCTCCTTTGACTGAGCCAAACCTTCCTGACTGAACCCCATTGATCCTACATGACATTTGTGTTCCTGAGTCACTGGGGTATTTCTTCAGAGAACAGTGGAGTGATGCAGGGATACAAAGGTGAGTGAGATCTCCTGAACCAGAGAAAGGGCTACACTGCTTCTCTCACCCAGATTTTCTCAAGTGCCTCCACAAAGCAGCACATTGTAAGGTGCAAATGGTTCCTTAGTTATTATTTCCTTAATAACATCTAAGTTATTAAGACCTCCCAAATCCCAAACCAAGCTCAGGAAAATCTATTTCCTTTAAAGACAAAGCTTTGACATCACCTGGATGGTGTTTCATGTCTTTCTTGCATTCAATGATTCTGCCTTTACCTTTTGCTTCTTCAGATCTCAAGACATCCAGGGATTGGGCATTTCCTGACAGAAGAAAATCCTGACATTTAAATGACACTGACACTGACATGAGTAGAAACTCAGGGAGTTTTCTTGGAAAGCTTAGCCATGGATTTCAGTCAGGAGGCAATCAATCAGTGCACCACCATTCCTTACAGGAGTTAGGCTGAAGTTTGGTTGGCAAAAATTCTCCCATTATAAGTGCAGGATTGAATTTTTTCTGACTTAGTTCAGATCATGATTTTACCATGAGATTCCTGATTAGACTAAACCAGAAATCAATTACAATTCCATCACTAATGTTATTCTGCTGCTGCAAAACCACAAAAACAAACCCACAAAAAAAAGAGGAAAGCCACTGAGATTTTGTTTGATTTTAGCTTTGTATGTTAACTAAGTTTAACCTGAATTTACCTTTTTTTGCTAAACAAAGTGTCATATTGTCACATCTCCCCTGAAGAAATTACAGTATAATTAAAGAGCAAACCTGATGAACCAGATAAATGGCACCTTCAAATTGCACAGAAAATATTCTGACAAGATAAAGGTAAAGAATTTTTCCCAAGATTCACTGGACATAAGTGGCATCTTTCAGCAATGGAAAATGGAATTTCAGTGTCCAAATTATAGTCCAAATATCCAGGTGTGCTTTCAAAGAAATATTACACTGTTTTCTAGACGAATATAAAGCTTATCTTTCCTTCCCTTCAGGAAGAACAGGATTTATACATTCCCTATAGCTTGCACACATGAGATAAACCAAGATATTTGTAATGAGAAATCTGTCTGTTCTAATATATTCTTATATTAATCATTTCATAAATTAATAATCTTTCCATAATTAAAGCCTCCATAAAGAATATGCACGTATTGGAGAAACTAACCAATTAAATTCCAGTTTTATTTTCCCCATTGCATTCATTCTCTCTGAATTATTTTTCCTCTCCGTTTTGTAATATTGAACTTAGTCCTGTCAGGAATGTTTTATCTCTCTGCTTGGTTGCTTCCCTGACTTTTGGAAGTGAATTTCACAAACCTCTACACTTATAACTCGCTGTCTTCCCTAAAGATACAGGTCAGATAATGTCAACAAATGGCTCTCCATGTATTCAGTGAACTACAGAGCAAAATTTTGTACCCTAAAAATACTCTTGTTGGAGCACAAACTCCTGAGTGACTATGGAAGGTTAAGGAAATTGAGAGAGACTGTCAGTGCTACAGGGGCTTTGCTTTCAGTACCTGTGAGTTTAACTGAAAACACAGCACTGAGATGGGCAGAGACAACAACACTTTTAAGGTTGGATGATTCCCTTTGAATTTCAGCCTCGCTGAGAAAGCAGGAGGCAGTCAGAATAAACATGACTGAGGATCTGCTGTCCTTTGCATTTCAGCATGAAATCCAATGTCTGGGATGAAAAAAAAAGACAACTAAAGCTACACTGTATGATGTCTTTCCCTTCCCTTCCCTTCCCTTCCTCTTCCCCTTCCTCTTTTATTTCCCCTTCCCTTTCCTATTTTATTTCCCCTTTCCCTTCTTCTTCCCCTTCCCCCTCTCCCCTTCTGTTTCTCCCTCTCCTCTTCCCTTTCCCTTCTCTTCTATCCTTTCCCCTTTTCCTTCCCTTTTCTCCTTTCCCCTTTTCCTTTAATTGCCATTCTCAGATGTTTGGGGTTACATTTTTCTACATTGAATGCTTCCATTTCTTTGGATGGATCTCTTTTATCCTGTCCATCGCCGTGGGTTCATTGCAACATTTCACAGACTCACAGAATCACAGAATGGGGCAGGTGGAAGAAACCACAGTGGGTCATCTGGTCCTACCTCCCTGCTCCAGGAGGGTCATCCCAGAGCACATGGCACAGAATTGTGTCCAGATGGTTCTGGAACATCTCCAGGGAGGGAGACTCCACACCCTCTCTGGGCAACCTGTTCCAGTGCTTGGTCACCTGCACAGGAAAGATGTTCTTCCTCATGTTCCTGTACATCAGTTCCTGCCTGTTGCCTCTTGTCCTATTTCTTGACACCCAAAAGCAGACCCTGGTCCATCCTCTGCCCCCTCCCTGCAGACACTGAAGGACACTGAAGTCCCCTCTCAGTGTCTCTTCTCGAGGCTGAACAGCCCCAGCCCCCTCAGTCTTTCCTCATAAGAGAGATGCTCCAGTCCCTGAACCATTTTCGTAGCCTTTGCTGGACCTGCTCCAGGAGCTCCAGGTCTTTCTTTTATTGTCTGTGTTACCCTGTCCTGAAATCACTAAATTCCTGCCCATTCTAACTCTTAAAATGTGGTGTGGAAACCCCCCAGGGGACTGTGCCTGTAACACACTCCAGGGACCATGAAGGCACATCTTTCCATGCAAAGCACAGCAAGATCCAACCAACTACCTGGTCTCAAATGGTTACTGAATACGGGAAAGAAGTTATGAATAAATGACAAAAAAATGCGTGCTCTCCTCACAGAGTAATCTGAAATGTGCAACTTTGCTTGCAGAATGTTGTATTTCCATCCCCTCTTGCCAATTACTGAGTTAAGTGGTGCATGGAGCCTTTTAAAGACTAGAATTATTTTCTAAAGAGTAAGAGAATGTGAATCAAAGCTGCTCATTACATATTCTCCTAACTTGGATGGTGTCCTCCACAGTAGGCTGCAGCTACTGGTTATAACACTTTTTTCTGTTAGCAACAAGAATAAAAGGCTCTGAGCCAAAACCCAGAAATATCCAACAAGCAATTATAAAACCCCATTAGGAAATAGCTGCTGGTTGATTCTGCTTATTATAGCAATTCTTAATAAAAACAACGTACTTCTAAAGTCATTTTGGGCACCTCACGCTGGATGATGATATTTAAAAACACATTTTGGAATTTTCCAGGATATCTCTCATTCTTGGATGTGGCAACAAAATATTTCCTGAATTAAAATCCCTTTGTTCACTTTTATATCTATTATAGATGTATGGAGAGACTTAATTCTACAAAAATAGAATCTACCTATCTATCTATTCTAAATATATATCAAAAGAGGAAAAAAGAAAGAGTTTTTCTGGTTTAGACAAATTGGTTTTTGGGAGAAATGTACTTTCCTTTTACACAGAGCAGAGGAGTTAGTGATCTATTACTGATCCTGACACAGAGAGCAGAAGTATAACACAGTAGTTTTGCTACAGACTGCTCATTGACTTACTTGCTTAAAGCTGCACCATTAAAAAAACTCTGTTAATACACAGTTCTAGAAAGAATTCAATAATCTGATACAAATTCTGAGCTGGAGGAAACAGTCATACCTCCCACAGACTTCAAAGGCTGCTTCACATTCCTGCACTAGACATACCTTTTTTATCTGTCTGGTATGTATTTAATCCTGTCTCATCTCCTCTGTAGCTTCAGCAAAGATCCAACAACAGAAAATCAGCATGTTAAATACATGTCAGTTATACTCAGTGTCTCTGAGAGAGGTTTGGGCTCAACCAAACCAAACCAAGTAGAGGTTCTCCTTGAAGATGTGAAATTGGGAAGGATGACAAAGTATTTCTCTGCCCCTTCTCCACTGCTCTTACTAATAACCAGACACAGAGGAAACTGCTCTGTTGTTCTATTTCTAAGCTTTAAAGCAAAATAATCCATGGTAGAAGATACACGTGTGTGTAAATGTGGGTATAAATGACATGATTATGAGATTTCCTGGTGGGGAGTAGAAGGAAGAAATGGCATTGCAAGGATCACCTTGCAAAAATGGTCCTGAAGAATCAAAGCAGTGCTACTAAAACAGACAAGGCCACTGTCTTCTCTTTTGCTGGGAGAGGGGGGTTGTGTTTGTTTCTTTGTGTTGGTTTGTTGTGCTTTTTTTCCCCAAAAACTATAACCAGGAGGGTTCTAATCAGACATGTGCAGTCTCCAGGTGTACTCTTAGCTAAAGCACTCGATCCATATGCAACTAAAAATACCCAAGTCCCCAACAGCTAAAAATGGCCTCTCTCCCCAGAAGCAGAACTTTAACACTTGTGTTACCCCGTGATTTCCCTTGAAAAGGGTGTTCCTCGAAGACCTCACTCCCCTATGGGTCTAAAATAGCAGCCCCTTTTACAAACAAGACTAAGTTATGTAATGTCTGGAGTAAAAATATGAGTGCTTGAGTCACGATCCCAGTTCACGCAAAGCTCCCAGTAAAATTCTGAGAAGCTTTGCCTCAAATATCTTTGGTGCCTTGTTGTACTGGCTTCACATTCAGTTGTCAAAGCTGTGAACCTAAGCAAGCCTCTTCATCCCCAAATTCATAGGCTGGTGGATTTAAATTTGATCCCATCTCTCATTAACTTCAAGCTAATGAGCACAATTGAAGGTCTTGGAAAACTTATTTACACTGCATTATTTGTAATTGCTGATAAATCTCCTGAAAAGAGACATCTGTTCCATATGCCCGGTGGGAATCAGAAAGTAACAATCTTTGTACGTAGGTAAGTCACAGGATATTAATAGATCTTGAGAAAGAACGGGCTGTTGAGGGATGGGGTGGAGGGAAAGAGTGGGCTGGTGAGATACAATGAGAGTTTAACCAAGAAAACTTAGAAATCATTGCTAATTCCTTCTTCATGGGCTTAGTGCTGCACACAGATCTGAGTCCCTTAAAGACAGGACAGATGAAATGGAAAAGATACTGACTCCAGTCCCCAGCAAATGCCTCCTGACCAGGGCAGTGCAATCAAAGTGTTGGTCTTGCAGGAAAATTGGGCTGAGTTTGGGGTTTTATCTGGGAAGCAGCACAAGGTAGGAAGGTGGATGCTTGTACTGGTATATGCAGATCTCTGGGGCCTGATCTTGTCTACAGGTTGTCCAGATCCTCCATATAATAAAAGCAAATAGCTTTTGAGAGGAAGAGAGAAGAGGATATAAATCCAGAGTGGGGATTGTCCCACTCTGCTCTGCCTCACCTTGAGCACTGTGTGCAGATTTGGGCAGCACAATATAAGAAGGATATAAAGCTATTAGAGAGTGGCCAGAGGAGAGCTGTGAGGATGGTGAAGGGTCTGGAGGAGAGGCTGTATGAGGAGCAGCTGAGGATGTTTGGTTTGCTCAGCCTGGAGAATAGGAAACTGAGGGAAGACCTCACCTCTGTCTGCAGCTTCCTCACGAGGGGAAGAGCAGGAGCAGGCACTGACCTCTTCTCACTGGTGATCAGTGACAGGACCCAAGGGAACAGCCTGAAGTTGTGGCAGGGGAAGTTTAGGTTGGATATTAGGAAAAGGTTCTTCTCCCAGAGAGTGGCTGGGCACTGGAACAGCCTCCCCAGGGCAGTGGTCACAGCACCAAGGCTGACAGAGTTCAAGGAGGACAACGCTCTCAGGCAATGGTGGGATTCATGGGGTTGTCCAGGGCAGAGCCAGGAGCTGGACTTTATTTATGGATCCCTTCCAACTCAGGATTTTCTAAGGCTCTATGATTCTATAACCAAAGTAGCCAGCACTCCCCCACAGTCCCATATCTTTCCCCAGTCCAACACAAAAAGTCTTTTAGCATCATCTAACACCTGAGGACTAGAAATGTCCCACATTCCATGCTTTTGTAAACAGCAGAGACAGCTCCACAGCTAATGCTTCACCTTCAAGCTGTGGAAACTACCGATTCCAACATTTTTAAATTCCCACCGATTCACAAACTCTTGAATTTGGCCATGTGACTCCAAAACATAATCTGAAATCCTCCTTCATCAGAAATACCCCATTTTCCACCCAGGAATAGAGAAGATTTCTTCTGCTAAACTTTGACACACAGCTCATTGAAACACCCCCAATCAAGATTTAGTGCTCTGTGTAGCAATTGCAATTCTGCTTCCTGCTTTTATTACGTTGTTTTGATTGGATTTTTAATTTTCTTTAGCATACACTTCCAGGCCCTTCAATCTCTGAATTGTTGTCCCTCACCCAGAATGAGACGAGAAGATGATCAGTTTGTCAAAGTCTTTCTGGAGTTGTTTACCATCAGGAGAGAAATGTGCTTCAGTCTGAGGAAAACCAACAACCAGCATTTAGCATCTTGCTCTGTGGCAATCAATCCTTTTACACCCTGAAATATATATATGTATATGAAGGTTTAATATTCTCCATCTGTTAAAACTCCAGAGCTGCAGCAGAAGGCTCCTATACTTCAAACTGAAACATAACAAACCCACTTCTTGTAAGCTGTACAAAAAAAAGCCAAACCCAAACCAACGGCAAAATCTTAGAAAAACTCAACAGTTAAAAAAAAAAAGAAAAATAATAAGAATAAAAATAAAAGATTAAAACCCTACACCTAAAAAACCCCCACATCACCCAAAGGGGATCCTGTGACTAAGTGTGTGTTATACTCATGAAAGCCAAAGGCAAAGGGTTATTAGTGTACACTTGAGATCACTTAGAGAAGCCCAAGGGAAATGCTCCAGTATTACTGCCAAAAAACACACACAAGGAAACTATGTCTCTGAATACCCTGAAGGGATGAAAAAATGTTTAATAAATGAGTTCTTTTCAGAGGTCAAATATTAACGATTTGTGTGTGTGTTTTCTGTTGAAATTTCATTTTCTCTGTTCCAGCCTGGACAGGGAAAAATATCAGGAGACGAAACTTTGATTAAAATAAACGAATCAACACAGAGCTGTGTGCCTGGGTGAAGCTAATGCATGAGATTATAGAGTGAGACAGCTGCAATATTAATAAGGTGAAGAAGAGGGAAAAAAGTGATAGAAACCCCACATATTGATCTTATTTGGCTTGATTGTTTCTGCATTATCTCTAGGAAAAAAGCCAGGAGAAGTGGACAAAGGAGGATCTCTATTATTCTGGATAACCTTATTTTCTGATTCTCTGGGATGATTAAGCAGAGATGGAGAAGGTGGGGGAGAAAAAACTAAAAAATAGACATCATAGAATCATATAATGGTTTGGGTTGGAAGGGACCTCAAGGATCATCTGGTTCCAACCCCCTGTCATGGGCAGGGACACCTTCCACCAGACCGGGTTGGTCAGAAATAAAATAAAAAAGCACTAAAAAGAAATAATAATAGTACGAAAATAAAGAAGAGCTAAAAGAAAAAAAAATTAAAGAAATCATTCTGGAGGCAGGAGCATGTGAGCATAAATGGTAAAAGTGAGGTTGGGAAGAAAGAAGGCTGCAAATATTCAAGGTGACAGGCAGATAGCAGAGGAGAGAGGGATGCTGCCTCTGAGCAGAGCTCATCCAAGGATGAGGAATCCTTCCTTTTTGCAGTGTGAGCTCTGTCCACACTAAGTTACGGCTGCAAGATTTGTGCCTGCACAGGGATGACTGGCAAGGTCTCCCCATACACTTGCTCTGCGTGGCAATTTGTAATAATGAGATTCATTAGCACTGTGTGCTCCGCTGGAAACGCTTCCAAAGGTTTAATCGGAGCTGCACAAATGACTATTTACTTAGGTAGCACTTCATTAGCTGCTCCTGCCCTGCTGTGTAATATGGGATAAATTACTGCCTGGTGTTGCCAGCATCACACCCAAACTGGCTGTCTTGTTCACTGTACTACCGTGCTGGTGATCAGCTACAGGGATCCTGCTTCCAGGATGAAAAGATACCACTCCTGGCCAAAAAAACTCTTGAAAGCATTCAACATTTCCATTTCCGGGCACAAAATTTATGGCCTGTATAAAAGAGAGTGGTATCTTTCAGAAAGCAAACTAAGTTTCTTCTCCCAGGTAAGAAGTGGGAGGATGGGAGGAAATGGCCTCCAGTTGCACCATGGGAGGTTATATTAGATATTAAGGAAAAATTCTTCATGGAAAGATTTGTAAAGCCATGGAACAGACTGCCCAGTGAAGTGGTAGAGTGGTAGAGTCACCATCCCTGCAAGATATGGCACTTGAGGACGTGGCTCAGTTGTGAACATGGTGGTAGTGCTGAGTGGACACTTGGACTTGATGATCTGAGGGGTATTTCCCAACCTGGATGATTCTATGCTTCTATGATTAACTTGCTATGCATGGCTTGAAATTTTTCACAAGCCTTACAAAACCACAGGGCCCATAAAACTAAACTTCCCTTTACAGCCTCTCCTGCCTTCATCTCTGTTGACCCTATTCTTCATGGAAATGGCTCTCCACAGCACCAAGATCTCAGGTGCTGAAAGCAAGGAGAAACCACAGGTCAGGAAAGGAACTCTGAGACCCAAATCTTGGACCTGGTCTGTTATGGGGACCTGGTACCAAAACCCATTTGATGGGAACAGAGGCAAGGGAAAACATCCCATGATTTCTCAATGCTCCTCTAGGCTCAAAAGATGCCAGTCCCAGCTGTTGCAGCCAAAATCAGGCTGTTTTACACCAGTGGGTTAACAATTAATTTCAAGCCATATATTTTTTACTTCTGTGTCTGTGTCTGTGTCTGTGTGTAGCTGACATTGCATGGCCCCAGCCTGTGAAGTGTGACACATTTCTTGCCATTTAAATTGTAAGGCAAAGGATGGGAAAGAGAGATCTTTTCATGAAGATTTGGGCCAATCAAGTAGAAACCTGAAGTCTTGCAAATTGCTTTCTGTGGGATTTCTAATAACACAGAGGCTTCTGAAACTACTGAAATATGACGAGGCAATCACAGACTTTATTATTAATTAAGCCTGTGAAATACAGGTGAAAATTTTCAGCTAATGATGGTGCAGGCAGCAGTTTTCCAGCCCTTGATTCCACAGGGAGACCTTGCTGTAGTGGCAGTGGTCTGGTGGACAGACAGGCACTAGACCTGCTTTCCTTGTAGGCTGCCTTGCCAGTAGGTTCCATGGGTAAATGTACTCCAGCAATTCCTGGATCCATTAACCTTTTCATTGGGGCAGGATCAGAGAGGCCTGTGAAATCCTGATATGTATTGAGTGATTTTCCCCACAGCACCAGCTAATCACCCTGGTTTTAGACATAACTACTCAAGCATGGGACTCAAATATTTCCTGAGGCTCTTCCATCCCAACAGCAATATTGGTTTACACTCATTAGCTGGGTAAGAGGAGACCACAGGACAGCCACAACTTGTCACATAACTCTTTAGGCTACTTCACTTAACCCTTAAGACGTTTATTTTTGTACTGTTTGCACAGCACCCTTTAGACAGTTTCTGAGTGCAGGGAAGTCTCTGGCAATCCTTGTTTTACAGGGGAGAGTCAGGGAAATCAAACTGGATATTGGAAATTAGGAAATTAGATAGGATATTAGGAAGAAATTCTTTATTGTGTGGGTAGCAAAGCACCGGAAGAAATTCTTGCCCAGAGAAGCTGTGGATGCCCCTTCCATGGAAGTGTTCAAGGCCAGGCTGGATGGGGCTTGGAGCAACCTGGGATAGTGGAAGGTGTCCCTGCCCATGGCAGGGGGTTGGAATGAGATGATCTTTAAGGTCCCTTTCAACCCAAACCATTCTATCTGAAAGAACTGGGAACTGGGAAGATCTGGAATGGTATATTCAAAGCCTAGGAAAAAAGGGAGATATGGCAGTAAAAAGTGACCATGGCTGTGATGAACACCTTCAGCGGAGGCTTTAGGGGTTATTTTCTATGTTCTGGATGTGAAATTACAGGAAATCCTTAATGGACAACATATCATGCCACCTTCCCAGATCCTCACCTTGCAGAATAAATCAGTGTAGTTCCAGTGCAGGCTACTGCTTTCAGCAATACTGAATCACACCACAGAGAAATTTGGGATGCTGACAGAGGTGAAAAATGCTGTGTGATAAATATTCATAACCAATCACTGGGATTTCTCTCAAGCTTTGGCCAGACCAGTATAATCCTAGACTTGACTGGGAAAACCACCAATCATCTCTTTCAACCCAGAGAATCCCTGAAGCTGCCACACACCACCCAGCACCTCTTGAGGGGTTCCCAGGGATCTTTATAGCTCATGTCTGCCTCAAAATTGCAAATATCCAAGGATTTAGTAACATAAAGAAGCAGACCATCCCACTCCTTGAACACCTTCCTACATGAAGTAACTCATCTTCCTTCTCCCCCATCTCTTTCTCATCTTACAAACATATTTCCCAAGATTCCTCATTCAGTCAAAGCACTGCTACATCCACAGACTTTGCTGCAAATTATTTTGTTTATTTTTATGATGTATGCAAATTAAGTCTTTAGTCTGAACATTCTTTATGATGCTATAAATGTATGAATAGATCTTGAATTAGCCCTTTTCATTGTCAGAGTGGCATTAAAACCAGCTGAGGGATTCAGAGGCTTAAATGTGCAAGCAGTTGGGTATAAAACAACTTTTATATCTTGTTAAAATTAAGGGTCTGGGCTGAGGTATTTTGGAATTAAAACAAGATCTCTAAGAAGTTAGAAAAATCACATTTTTTCAGAGATAAATGGAGATCAAGACAAGAAATCAGTGAGTGAAGCAACCTTTGGTTTCCTTCTAGTATTCCTTTTTCTATATTAATTTGGAACTACTTCTGGGAGCTAAAGATGGCAATTTCAGCAGGGACCGAATAAAGAGGATGATGCTGTACCACTTTCTTCTGCCTTGTACACTCCATTTGCTGCATTTTCACATACTTAGCTTGTACCCGATAGCCCACATTACTCTAAAAATAGGTTTATTTGGCAAATATATCACCAGATAACCTCCACTTTTACACAACTGGGACAAAAGGAGGTACAAAGGTGGGCACGAATCAGAAAAAGGGAGGAAGTGGAATAATTGTGGTAACAGGTTTAACACACAGTAAGAGGGAAGGTATAGAGGAGGCTCAAAGAGGGAAAAGAGTTGGAGAATTTAAGCATGAAAATATCCATGTTGACATGGTGCCACAGTGACTTCCTAAGTCACTTGCAAGCAGTTATTGCAAACCAAAGCTCCTCTGAGGAGATGATCTCCCTGCCAGAGGTAGAGCTGGCAGACAGTCACCTTTACATGTTGATAAGTCAATTTGAATACAGTGTGAATATAGGCTAATGCAAACAGCAATTCTAGACCTTTCTGCCCAAGAATGCCCAGATTTTCATCTCTGGTTCCACTAGACCACAGCATTAGAGTTTCTTGGAAGCCTTGACTTTGTTTGGAGCAGCCCATGCTGCCTCCTGCCTTGCTGAACAGAACTCAGCATGATCTTCCCAAACAACATCCTTTCCCCTTTGACAGAAATTAGAAGTTCATTAATATTAATTTAGACACGACTCTGTAACCAGTTCCTGTCTCTTACTTCCCTAACCCAGAAGAAGAGATGAACATGTCTTTGCTCACAGAGTAGGTGGTTCTGAGGGCAGTCCCAGAGAAGGTCCCTTGGTCATGTCCTGTCCACGTTCACATTGCTGGGCCCCAAGATGCCTCCACTGTGCTCACATCCCATCCTGTACATCCCACAGCATCCCAGCATGCAGGACAGAAACCCCAAGGCACTGAAGAGTGAAAAGGTCAAAGATCTGCTGGGAAGAGCCTCATGGAAGAAGGAGATGCTCAAGAAAATTGTATTCAAGGAATACCTCTTCCAATCTCAAGAGAGCTTCCATTCCAGTGAATAAGAAGTTAGGTTAGAAAAATGCTCTTTTATTGATGGAGAAAAAAAGCACAGTGAGGCAAAGCACCTTAGCCAATATTTTTTCTATGCCAGGGACTGACCTGAACTCAGATCCAAATTATTTTTGTAGCGATGAGGAAAATTTCTTCCCTAGACCTCCAACTCCTCTACAACAAAAACCAAAACAAACCCAAAAAGTTCAGCCTAAGGTTTCAGTACAGTCAGACAGGCATTCTACCAATGCTTCTGTGGAAAATTAGAGTGAAGAGTTTGCCAGCTGAACTACATCTCTGAGCTTGTAGAACAGCTGCCTCCAGTAACCTCTGTGATACTCGATTCTTCCATTCAGAGTCCAAATATGGATATTTCCATGAATATATCTGCCACATCCACAATGGCATGGGAAAAAGAAAAGAAAATCCTATTGTGCAGAAAGCATGGAACTGAGAATAGCAGTGAAAGTGGCACCATTATGTCATTTAATGAGATGCCCTCACCTGGAATATTGTGTTCAAGTTTCACTGTACTGCCTCAAAATTGAAATGAAATGAAATGAAGCGCCATGAAATAAAATACAGGAGGTGGAAGGGGAGGAGGAGGCAGGAATAGGCAAAGAAAATGGTCAGAAACCTGGGAGGACTTGTGAACAAAAACATCACAGCAGAATTGTGATTGGGATAGGGAGAGTCAGGCAAATAAGAGGAGAGGGAAAGGATAGGGGAAAGAGAAGGTGGGAGAGCTACAACAGAACAAGCACTGGGAGAAGAGGACAAGAGACAGAAAAGGAGAAATGACCATTTTGTGTCATTGATTAGTGAGTAGATTTCCTACACTGCGGTTACACTTTTGTTGTGTGAAGGTTTGAAAACCTCATCTCTCTGTGTCTTAAATATGCAGATCAGACAGATGGAAGTTGTTTTACAACTGTGAGTTCTTCTTGTAAGAAAAGCCAAATAAAATTAATGAAATGAAATTAATGAAATGAAATTAACAGCAAGGGAGAGAAACATCTATCTAATGTACATGGGTGCATGGTTCACATATATCAGTGGCTGAAATAAAGTTTTATTACAAAGAATAATACAGCATCATGAGGCACACAATTAACTTGCAGACTTCTGGCCACAAGATGTCCCGGATTTCCTACTAGGCTTCAATAAATATCAGGCAAAAAGCTGTCTTAGGCCATCCCACTGAGTTTTATCTTTTGCTGGTGCAGCTGTTTATAGTATTTCAAGAATTTAAGGAAACAGCTCACACAGTACATACCATGCCATGACACCTCAGAACATCTCCTAAAGCCTTTAATGTCTTCAGCCAAGACCTACAGCAAGCTGGGGGTAGAGATCTAGGAAAAGCCAATGCATCACAGAGGATTTGGAGGGGTTAAGCAATTCCTAGGCTTTGCAGAAGACCATCTGATCAGAAATGAATGCCTTACCCTAAATACACACAGAGTAATAAACCTTTGGGGCTGGGAGCATATAAGTGATGTGGAAAAGCATAACCAAGTCTTTGGGACAGACTCCTTTTTTATCCAGTGTTTTCATGTTCCCACTGCTCCTGCCACCTCAGCTAACCAACATTCTCTGATCGTGCTGTGATCATCCCTTGGGAAGGTGTCAGAGTTACTTCCCTTTCCCCAAGCCGGGCTCAATGGCAAGAAAGCTGGAGATGGGAAAAGGGCACTGGGAGCTTAATAAACTTTTCTGTCACAGGACTATCTTATGTTTATATTTGCACTGCTAAAAAGTGTCTATTCTGGGACAAGTGCAGAGTAGCTTTATCTGCCTTGTCCTGGATTGGCTCCTCTGAAATGGATTCTTGGGTCATAGTGTGGTCCCTCTACAGCTTTATGATATGAAATTGTAGAGTCATTAAGGTTGGAAAAGACCTCTAAGATAATCAAGTCCAACCATTAACCCAACACTGCCAGTTCCACCACTAAATTCTGTCCCCCAGCACCACATCTACAGGCTCTTAGAACACTTCCTGGGATGGTGACTCCACCACTTCCCTGGGCAGCCTGATCCAATGACCAGCTACCTTTTTGGTGAAGAAATTTTTCCTAATATCCAAACTAAACCTTCATTGGTGGCAACTTTAGGCCATTTTTTCTTGTCCTATCATTTGCTACCAGGGAGAAGAGATTGACACCCACCTGGCTACAACCTGCTTTCATGGAGTTTTAGAGAGTGAGAAGGTCCCCCCTGAGCCTCCTTTTCTCCAGGCTGAGCATCCTCAACTCCTTCAGCTGCTCCTCATCAGACTTGTGCTCCAGACCATTTCCCAGTTCCATTTCCCCTCTCTGGACACACTCCAGCCCCTCAATGTCTTTCTTGCCATGAGTGGCCCAAAACTGACCCCAGGATTCCATCTGTGGCCTCACCAGTGCTGAGTCCAGTGGGAAACAATTATCAAATTTTGATATAATTCTCAAGTTTTTTGTGCAGGGGTTTTTTTCCACGTCAAAGCAACCTGAAACACATGGAAACTTTGCTGCTGCAAAGTGGGGTTTTATAGCATGATTTTATGAGGATTTTATGCCTTGACATTGCAGGCTGACAGTGCAAGTCTAGTGGAGTGTTGGAGAGCTCTGGACGAAGCAAGAAGCTACACCTGTTGTATTTTCATTCACACAGAGGGGATTCATCCCACAATCATCCAGGTTTCACTTTGCAGTGGACTAGATGTTTCACTCAAAGGAGAAAAAAAGGCAGAGAATTAATGCTTATGCAATGTGATCAGGGGACCAAGATATGGGAGTTGTGACAATGTAGATGCATCTTCTGCAGTTGCCTTTGTTTATTTCTCCATCCTTTATCTCACACAGCTGTTTACAACACAAGATTTCTGAAGCAGGAACAAATTCTCCCCCTGGATTTGGGCAATGCCTCGTATGAGAGGTCTGTGATCTCAGTTAAAAGTTACTGTCATATCAACACCAACACTTTGTCTTATATATGGAAGAATCTCACAGAACATTATAATTTTAAGTGATTTACATAGACTGGAATTGTTCGCTCTGCTCCTGAAATCCTGCAGTCTCTGGGGGAGAAGGTACTGGCCTATAAACAATATCCAGACACTGCATAAGGGAATTGGGATTGACTGGTGATCTCTCTCTCTCACAAAAACTTGTTCCTCAACTGCCTGCACTTAAAGGAATTTAAAATGCAGCCCATAAAATAGATGCTAAGTAAGAAAACCAGCAGTCTGCAGAATAGGTTGCACACACTCCACAAAAAGCTATTGAGGGAGAAATATCATCATAAATTGTGTTAAGTACAGTGTGTTGAGTCAGAAGCAGAGTTTTGATGGAAATTACAACAGCAGTTTGAAGGTAAGTCATTTTGAGTCCTGTACCATGCCAAGAAGGTCATACAAGGCCTGTTTGATGGACCTGGCAACAGCAATTCCTGGTATTTTGCTCTATCACAACCATTCCCCAGTAGATGGATCCCTGTAGGAAGAAATTCTTACCCAGTGAGGTTGGGCAAGAGGTTGAACACCATCTCTGAAGGTGTTCAAGGCCAGGCTGGATGGGGCTTTGAGCAGCCTGGGATAGTGGAAAGTGTCCCAGCCCATGGCAGGGTGTTTGGAGCTGGATTGTCTTTAAGGTCCCTTCCAACCCAAACCATCCATGATTCTATCAAATTTGGCCCAGTTGAACAAACTGAATGTTAATGTCATGCCCATGGATTACAAAGAATTTTTCAACCATTTTTGGCTTCATTCCTCACCAGTTGCTCAGGTTTGGACCCAGAACCTCTTGCTGCTGACCCTGCCTCTCTGTGTTCACCTTATGGCAGCCTATTCCATGGCTGCTCTTTTTAGGTCGCCAGCTACAGAGCACTTGGCAGGAGTGTCAGCATCCATCCCTTCCTGTGGACACAGTAGGTGACATAAATCCTCACCAGATGGCTGGATTTAGACCATTTTAGGCATCAAAGCAGGATTTCCATGGCTTTCAAGAGAGTCTGGCTTTTGCACACATAGGTAAAAATGAATTAATAAAACACCTGGCTTCAACTGGCTTGAAAATATACCAGCTCAGCCTCCAACTGGATTTGCTTCCCTGTGCTATATTGATGATAAGGGAAAAATATTTAGAGTAATTTGCAGTTAAAAGGTAGGGAGCTCAGCAGGCTCAGAGCTTCTTGAATACAGAGAGAATTGATTTTTCCCAAAAATAGCTGATGGGGAATTTCTCTGCCATTTATATTGCTCTTGTGCCAATGACTGCTTCGAGCCTGACATAGGAAATCTGCTAAGGAAAGGACGAATGGAAGTGTGACAAAATATGGCTCTGCTGTTCTTTCAGCAGTGTCAGCATCTCTCTCTAAGTGCAGCAACCATCATTTTAGGGTTCATCCCCATGTTTCAGTTCTCCCATTGTCCCCACTGCTGGGTTCACTCCCAGACAAGAAGCAACTGGTCCCTTCCCACAGAGACACTGGTGAGATTCAAGGCAATCGTTTGAATTTGCCTGCTCTGTACAGTGAGATGTGGATCACACCATGGAACGCTTCATAAAGCAGGTCAGAAAAAGACATAGGAAAGTGTCTTGAGAGGCTCTGACATCAGGGAAAGGCCATGTTGACTCAAGAACTTCTGCCAGGTTCTGGGAGGTCACCTTCCTTGAATACTGAGGACTTAATAGATTCAGCACATTATTTTTGGATGCCAAAAGCAAACAATGAATTTAAGTCAAATGAAACCAGATTTTTCTTTTGATTCTGAATCAAGAACAAACTACATACAAATAAAACCTAATTTTGGAATACAGTCCCCTTTTAATCACCAATATTCTTAACTAGTTTTTCCTTATGAGGACAAAACCGGGGCTGCTTGGAAGTTTTATAGTTCTTTGGTAGAAGGAAGCTTTCAGCCTGAGTACCACCCAAACACTATTTGCATTTGACCATAATCCTCATTCAGATCTTTTTGTTTTTCCTTTAACTGACAGATCAATAAATAGAGTTCAGAAGCTGGTAAAAAAACATGTGCAAGCAGGTTTCTGAATCATAATGCGTAAGACGTGTTTGTCCCCTGAGCAGCAGACAGTGAGGATATAATTGGCAGATCTTTTTCTTCTTCATGCACTCTAACTTTGCCAAAAGCAAGCTGTCAGGGAAGCTGAGAGAGCAGAGAAAACTTCCCAGGTTTCAGAGCAATGATGGCCTGCAGCTTAGCCCCAGATTACAGAGAGTGTAATGTTAGTCAAATTTGGAAGACAAGGGTGGTCCAGAATTCATCTTCCTTGGGGATGCTGTAACAAATTAGATGTGGATATCATCTTGTCTTTGAACCATGGGTGCACAAATCTGAGACCCATAAGAGAATGAGCAATGGCTGTCCTGTGGAAGGGATGGCAGGAGAATGCATGAAAGGAGGGCAAAGGTCACAGAACCATAGAATCACAGAATGGCTTGAGTTGGAAGGGACCTTAAAGATTACCTAGTTCCAAAACCCCTGCCATGGGCAGGGACACCTTCCACTATCCCAGGTTGCTCCAAGTCCCACCCAACTTGCCCTTGAACACCTCCAGGGATGGGGCAGCCACAGTTTCTCTGGGCAACCTGTGCCAGGGCCTCCCCACCCTCACAGGGATGAATTTCTTCCTAATATATAATCTAAACCTGCCTTCTGTCAGTTTAAATCCATTTTCCCTTGTTCTATCACTCCAGGCCTTTGTTCAAGGTCTCTTTCCAGCTCTCTGGAAACTCCTTTAGTTTGGAATGCTGCTAAAAGTTCTCCCTGGAGCCTTCTCTTCTCCAGGCTGAAAAACCCCAGCTCTCTCAGCCTGTCTTGATTGGAGAGGTGCTCCAGCCCTGTTCTAAGCCACAGCCCTTACCCACAGAATACATTAACTGGCCCTGTAGCTTTCCTGATGCAATTCCCCAACATAGGATTCAGTGCTGTAAAAATGGATGACAGTGGAGTAGAACAACAATGGAAAAATTTCTGCACCATCACGTTCTTTTATCACCTTTGCCAGGTCCTAAATTCTCCTAACATATCCCATAAGCAAAGAGGAATGAATCAGATCCTTCATGACATCCTGCTTTAGGGTTTAACCTTGTGAAACCAACCATGGAGCTTCCTCATATTTCTGCACATTAATGATATTTTCCACAGAGGAACTGGACCTGATTGCACTGACAACAGGAAAAAAATATTCCAGTTAACTCCGTAAAAGTTACTACTACTTCTGAAGGCCTGAAAGGAGCAATGTCACCGTCAAAAAGTAGAACTGTGAAGTCTTAAAGCTGGTCTGTGGCTTGGGAGATTCTGACTATAGTGTTTGTTCCACCAAAACCAAACTCAAATTCCTGAGAGATGTTTTGAAGATTGAGTGTGTGGCTGGTTTAGACCATAAGAACAAGGCCTGAGAAAGGGTATGACCAATATCTATAAATAAATTAGGGGAATAAACATCAGGGAGGGAGACAAGTTACTTAAAGTAGCTGAAGAAGTTGTCACAAGGACAAATTCTTGTAAACCAGCCATAAAGACAGAGTCTAGAAATGAGAAGAAGGCTGTCAATGTAAGACTTGTGAAGCTCTGGAAAAGCCAGAGTGGGAAGTGATGTGGGAAGGAACAAACTGATAGGTACCAAGATAGAAACTGATGCATTTATATTCTTAAATAATGAATAAATAATGTTGGTTGTATGCCCTCAGTGTCAACTAGTTTTCCTCTCCCTGTTAGCACACAAACTTTGGGGACACAAGGATGGGTATGTCTTTTAAACTGGTTTATTTTCCACAGTTTTTTCTCCTCCAGAGAATCAATAAATAAATACCATCATAAATAATAAATCCGAGGTGGAGAAAACAAAACAACAAATGAAAGCACCTAGAAAAATCAGAGAATGAACCATCCTTTAACCCCAGAAGAATTTGGAGCTCAATTGCAAGGAAAGGCACCAAGCACAAGGACTGCATGTCCCTCAAGCCCTGACTGTGAATGTTTCATCTGTCCTTACAATCAGGAACTAAGCACATTTAACAAACTCTATTGTGTTCACAGATCAAACCCAATGACATGTGACTGACATGTGAGAAATACTTGGTTCAGCTGGGAAAACACTAAGAAATTGAGATTTTTTTTTTCCCCCCTGCTTTTTACTTCAGAAGGAAGCCTTTAAAAACAATCCAGGCAAGACACAAAGGAATGTTCTTAGAAGAAGACTGACCCACTTAGGTTTATTTTTAATAGATCTTATAGACCTGAGATATTTCAGAGACTAGATAAATAAAAGCAAATAATAACACAACCTCATTTTACTCTGTAAATAGTATATTGAGATGAATACTGGAATACTGCTGTCTTTCAGGAAAAAAAAAATTAAAAACTAGATAGAGGGTGGGGAAAAAATACAAATATTTTTTTAAAGTTGAAGGAAAAGCTTTAAGGAGACAAAGACATAAATTGATTTCTTAGAATGGCTTTCTCTTTTATAAAAAAAAAAAAAATCAGAACAGGTTATGGTATATGGGAATATGACAGAATACTGTGCCACATCAGGGATTATTGCCTCTGGATCTGTATTCAGGCTCCACTTTCTTATCTCTATTCACTTCTACCACTCAGTTGGATGAGTACTGGGATGTACTTGGTCCCAAACAGCACTGCCCTGATCCTGCCTGCAGCAGCATCTCCATGGGCTGTGGCTGAGGGGTTTCAATGTCTTTACAGAGACATTGATGTCAACAATTTACAACCATATTTACACTTCAGAGCATGAACAAGCCAAGAGTACTGAGGTGTCCAAAATATAGACAACTGCCCATAACTGTGGTGGCCCAAACTGGTTTTTCTCTTCCTCTGGTAATGGGAGTGGAGAGCACACATTTAGTGCTTAGAAGCATAAAATAGAACCATTAAGGCTGGACAAGACCTTTGAAGATCATAAGTCCAACCACCAACCAGCATCACCACCATGTTCACCACTAAACCATGTCCTCAAATGCCGCATCCACTTGTTTTTTGAACACTTCCAGGGCTGGTGATTCTACCATTTTCCTGGGCAGCTTGTCCCAACGATTTACAACCCTTTCCATACAGAAATTTTTCCTAATATATAGTCTAAATTCCTACAGTGCAACTTCAGGCCTTTCTTCTTGTCCTGCTATTTGTTACCTGGGACAAGAGACTGATATCCATGTCACCACAACCTCCTCTCAGGTATTTGTAGGAGGAGCAAGACCTCCCCTCGCCCTCCTTTTCTCCAGTGGACACTATTACACCTTTTTCCTAATATTTTCTTCCTCTGGTAGCAAGCACAGAGCAAAGTTCCTGTTTCAAGGAAAACTTGGCAGTGTTTCTTTCTGCAGGAAGTTCAGCAGCTACTGAGGTCCAGAAATAGTGGAGAAGTGGAAAGAAAAGGGCCACAAACTTCCTGCACGGTGATGGGGAAGTGGAAGATAATTTACTGACCTGAAAGGAGGTGGTGATGAGCTGAGGGTCAGTCTCTTCTCCCAAGTGACAGGACAAGGGGAAATGGTCCCAAGTTGTTCCAAGGGAGGTTCAGGTTGAATATATTGAAAAAAATTTATTTGCTGAAAGGGTGGTTAAGCACTGGAACATGTTTCCTAGGGAAGTAGTGGAACCACCAAGTGTTCAAAAAATGAATGGACACGGAACTTTGTGATATGGTATAGTGGGTGTGGTGGTGTTCAGTCAAAGACTTGATGATTTTGGAGGTCTTTTCCAGCCTTAATGATTTTATGATTCTAAGACAGGGCTTTCAGATCCTATCACTGGCTCCTGTCCGATTCTTCCCATGACTGAAACACTTGTGACAAAACTGGTACCTCTGTGCAAAGAAATCGTCCTTCAAATTTCCTCCCTCCTTCAAACAGGATGATAAACGTTCTTCAATCTTCACTTTTTATACCTTTGTTTCAATGCTAAAAATGCTGCTGTTTTGTAGAGGAAGCCCCTTTGTTTCAGTGTCATTGCACATTGTACACAACAGCCGAAAGAACAAAAAATATCCAAGAAGAGGCTGCAAGTGAAACTCTGCCACATTTATTGTCATTTCATGGGATGCTAAGCAAAGAAGAGACTGCACAAAGCTATTAATTTGCTCAATTATGGCTGATAGATGTTAGCTCTTTCCTTCTCCAGAATCCATCTCTTTCCTCAAAGCTTGTCAACGAGTCCCTGAGTGACACTACAACCTTCACTAGTGAGAGATCTCGGGGCTTCATTATGGAAGATTTTTATATTGTTCAATGATTTGTGTGTCAGTAGGTGCAATATGCTCACAAATCTACATGCAGAGACAAGGGAAAGAAAGACAATGTGACAGTTTGGTTTCTTTAGCATTTTCTCCTGTGGAGTAAAGAAACATGTTGTTCAATCTTCAGAAAAAGAGAGGTTTGGTAACACTGTCTGTCCTCAGCAGCTCACACCTATCACATCTGAAATGCTCATTAGCTGATGTAGTACACCACAAATTGTCTACCTAAATACAATATGCAGAATCTTTGATACCAATTGCAGCCATAAAATAGCCTGGAGTTAAATAAGATGGTTATAGCTAAATAATAAGAGAGGGAAGGAGAAATTAACAGGCAGAAGCTGGGGAGAGATGAGCTGTTTGCAGCTTATGTTTGAAATGAGTCAGAACAAATGGGGCACAAGGATAAAGTCAGAGCTGTAGGGAAGACACTGACAGCAGAAATACTCCAGGAAATGCCTGTTAGTAATGAAAGAGAGAGAGGAAAATTGTGGCAGAGGCTGGTGTCCCTTTATGGTGGGTTTTATAACACAGAAGGGTCATTTTAAACTGGATAGTGTAATGAATGAGGGAGTTAAGAGGAAATGTCTAAGGCAGAGGAGAGGTTGGACTTTGTCTTTTAAATATGTAGAAAGTGGCAATAGCATCTGTGCTTATGCTTGATGAACTGGAATAGCAGAAGATGTGATGGCAGTAATGAAGACCAGAGGAGAACTAATTAAATTCAATTTATTATTATTACTCTCTCTTTTGCCCTGTTCCACACTGATTTTTACATATCTATTTCATATCTGTACCATTACTGCTGTGCTGCTTCCTACCTGGCTAAGCTGCACTGACACGCATTTTTTGCCTGCATTTGGAGTTTCCAGGAAGCAACAGGTAAAGTCCCTTTGTTTGGGGTAAACATTCAGGTTGGAAATTGATTGCTGGTTCCTGCAAACAGAAGTTAGAGAGATAATCCACAGGGAACTGACCAGTTCCTAAATTATCACTGAAATCAGAAGGAACCAAAGTTTAAAATCTCTAAGTGGGGCACATGACTGAGGATAAAGGTGGGTTTGTATTGCAAGGGAGGTGAAGGGTATTTATGTGTGATCTCACACAGGCAGAGGTTGCAATGTGTCCCACAGAGATCTCAACAGTCCTGAGAGCAGGAATCAGTGAGGTCCTGGAACATTACACAGCAAGGGTCAGGAGCAGGAACTGTCCACCACTGGGGAAAGCCTTCTAATCCAGAGAGTAATAGTGTATTTGAAAAGAAAATAGGATGAAACAGAAATTCAAATGAAAACATAATGACTAGAAGATTTCTTGACAGTTCACCGTCAGATATTGTTACTTTTCTTTTTTTCTCTTTTCTTTTTTTTTAACTATTTTATTAGGCAAAGTCTTGTAAGAAGGAGAAAGACGACACTGAATTCAGTAAAACTGCTCCACTTTACCCAGCCTACGATTCAGTCTGACTTTCTGCTGTGACCTGCTGTCACCATTATCTTTCTACTTCACTCCCTTTATTACTTGATTCACTCCCTCTAGACACCAAGACAGAAGCTGTTCCTAAAGAAGGAGGTGAGTGTGATATATGCAGTGATGTATTCGTTCATGGAAGGGCTGAGATTAATTTCATCTCACTTTAAGGATCTGACACAGGTGTCCCACCTGATTTTCTTGTCTTGTCTCCCATTGAAGGTACTGGAGGTATTGTAAATATAGTCAATGGAGTTCAGAGCATGAGTCAGCTGCCCAAATGTAGAGGCAAATTTTAGGGTGGGAAATCACACCCTGAGCTCCATTGACTCTGCTGACTCACCCTCCATTGACTATGAGCAGAATTCAGGGCAATTTGCCCAGATGCTGAACACCCACATTGCAAATATCTGCAGTTAATGACTCCCACCCCATGTGCTCCAGATGAAGAGCATGACCTGCAAGGTGTCAGGTGAAGGTGAACCACATGGGACAGAGGGATAAAGAGGTCCTTCTGCAGGGAGAATGGTGTGGGATGGGGAGAAGCCTTCTGTTGGCTTGAGAACAGAAAGGAAGGGACAGGAAGGATTTAGCTGTTGATTATTTTTGCAATATGCTGATCATTATGAGGCTGATTTGCAGAAATGCTGAGCAGCCATAACGCCCACTGAAGACAATGGGAGCTCAGCACTTCCGAAAATCAGCTTCTTAGCATTGAATGAAATCTTTAATATTTAAAGGAATAAAAGGGGCTGGGGTGGGCAGACAAGTGAAGGAGCTCCTCAGATGCTTTGCAAAGCCCTTTCTCTCATTATTATTAATGCTTCCAGACATTATGTACAAGGGAAAACTACAGCTGGAGCATTACGTGGAAATCAAGACTGTAGAAGGGTGGGCAAACTGGCTGCTGTATTGCTAAGGGCTCATCCAAAGACTAGTGAAGTCTAAAAGAAAACACCTCCTGGAGTGACAGTCAGAAGGGAGGTTTTATCTGCCTGCAAAGCCACTGTAAGAGGTTCCCAGAGGTCCACCTGTGCCAATGCACTGGAGCTCACTGTCCCCTCAGGTGAAGTTATGACACTTGGTTGAGCTGATGTAAAAGTACATCACTCAAAAAATAGGTGTCTTCTTCCTCAACACCTGTCCCTCCTGACCTACCTGATGTGCCAGTGTGTGCCAGTGTTAGTCCTGGACTGACCCTTCCTGGAGCTATCCAGATTCACTAGAAGAATTGCAACTCCTTTTTTGCTTTTTGGGGAATTTCTCTTGTGGGTTGGTAAACTGAACTGGTTCATTACAGTGCTGGACAGACACCAGAGCCAGTGCAATGCAATATGAAATATGACATTTTGGGAAAAGGCTACTGTGCCATCTCCCTTTCAGAGATGGAAACATGGTCACCTTGAGGCACTTCATCCCATGTAGCTATACCCTGCTGTGCCTACTCGAAAGGAGGTTGTAGGGAGGGGGGGTGTTGGTCTCTCCTGACATGTCTCAAGTTAAAGGATTAACCTGAGGAAATGGGAAATGGCCTTAACTTGCACCAGGGCATGTTAAGACTAAATACCAGAATTTTAATTTTTCACTGGAAGAGTGATTTGGTACTGGAATAAATTGCCCAGTGGAGTCACTGTCTCTGCAAATGTCTGGATGTGGCACTTGGAGACATGGTTTAGGGGCGATTATGATGGTGTACATTGACAGATGATCTTGAAGGTCTCCTCCAACCTTGATGATTCTGTGATTCTGTCATGCTCTGAAATAATGCCTGAAATGATACAAAAACGATGGAGAAATACATATATATTTCCTCTTGTTTTATGCCTTTCTTTGTTTAAAACCTGTATAATTTAAATGCTGGATTATTTCCCCAGCATGATTTTCATTGTGACCAAAGAGCAATTGCAGCAGCACAACCACAGAGATGAGGCCACTTTGCCACTGAATTGCCTATTTCAATGAGTCAATGAATCAAGCAGTGCATGGGAGCCCTGGCGAATCCCCCTTCCAAAGAGAGTGGGGAGGCAGCAACTCCTGAGCTTCAGCATTACCATCAGAAAGATAACAATATTGGAATATAAGTAATTTAGAAATTTATAGATCAGAAGTAAAATAATGATGATTAATAAGGCCACAGAGAGGACTGAGGTACCCCAGGGTTGTTTTACTTGTCTTGGCAAGGACAGTAACCTGTGACCAGATGCTGAGAGTGTTAATGGTAACACAGGAGGCTGGATCCAGGTTGCATCACAGGAAGAAGGGGTTTGAAGTATTTAGTGGTGGCAGAGATGTTTGAATCAGTTGGATCTTGAAGATTTTGCAGGAAACTAGCTAAAGCAAACTGAGTCATTAGTGATTAACTTCAAGAGTTCGTGGACGATTCAGAAGTATCAGAGGACTGAAGAGGGACAAATATAGAACCTGCCTATGAAAAACAGAATTGATGACTGAGAAATTACAGACTGGTAGGCTTAACTTCCATTTGTGGGCAGATGCTAGAAGAAATTATGAAGCAATCATCTGCACATACCCAGAAGATAATCACCTTCTTAAAGACAAATAAATAAAATGCAAATGTAATATAGGAAATAATTCCAGCTAAACTAATTTAATTTCTCACTTAGTAAAGAGCCAGATGAGAAAGATGGTAAAAACAAAGATGCTATATGAAGCTAGAAAAAGTTTTTAACTCCAAGGTTACAAAGAAGTAATTGTAGAAAGTTAGGTCTAATTGGTAAATCACTTTTAAAGAGTAATTGTCAAAGGTTTTGTAGCATCAAAATAGAAGGGAATCTTAAATTAGATGTCTTGGTGATGTTTCTTATACATGGTTCTATTTCAAATACAACCACTGATTTTTTAATAGAAATAATAACTATATGTTTGTGAAAAACAGCAGGCTGGAGTAAATGTATAAGCATTTTGGTGAACAAAGGTGAAACCTAAAATGGTCTTGAAAAAAATGGAGAGACATGAATTTAGGAGGAGGAAATTTAATGTACAAACACACTCCATGCTATGCCAGGGATTAGGAAGTTAAATCACAGAATGGCTTAGGCTAAAGGCCATTTACTTTCAACCCCCTGCCATGAGCAGGGACACCTTCCACTAGACCAGGTTGCTTCAAGCCCCATCCAGCCTGGTTGTGAGCACTTCCAGAGATGGGGCAGCCACAACTTCTCTGGCCAAAATGCATAAATCTAAAAATATTTGGCCAGTTGGCAGAATATTAGCCAAAATTCTGCTGCTGAAAGGGGACCTCGAACTCCAGAGATGGGAATGATGTAATCTTGTATAAGAAAAATAAAACTCCTTTGGAATGTCTTTGTGGGACTGTTATCAGTGAGGCAGAGCAGGGCCAGCAGGTAAAGTTGTAGCTGATTTTGGACACTGCACTTCACAAATTGTAGATATCATCTGGTAATAGTCCTGAGAGAGCAACAAGAACTACAAAAGGGTTTGAACACTTATTGTATCAGGAGAAACTGGATAGATAACTCTCTTCTGTCTCATCTGCTGTAAGCACTTCTCCATCTCTCAGACAATTCTCTGATTCCCAGAGACAAAGCCATGCTCAGATTCCATACCTGATGTTCCAACCATTCTTACTATTTCTTTAAAGACCTTCCTCAGAATAAACAGGCAAAATTCCTTCTTGTTGTTTTCTAAGGGTCTGCATTGACTATTGACTACTTCTCCACACTCACCTGCCAGTGTCCCATTTAATTTTGGATCCCCTCTGCTTTGTTCCTTACAGGATGAGGATCCCTCCTGCCCAGCTCTTACCTAATCACCTCAGGACACTTTTCCTGCCCTCTTATTAGGCCTGACTGAAGAGAATTGCAGGAATGAAAATGAGACATCTTAGTTAGACCTTCATTTACCAAGACTCTCTCTCAGTCAAAAGAAAGAGAATAATTGCTATCTTGTGCAAGGTCAGGAGCTGGTCTTTGATTCCAACTCAGGATATTCTATGATTCCATGATATTCCAGTAGGTGATCTGATACTACAGAGGTTCAAGCCCTAATTTAGGTACCTCAACTAAGTGCCTAAAGTCAGGTGCTGTAACTTCATCCCAAAATGTCCTTCCTTAAGTCATCCATGATGGATTGATCCTTCACCAAAACCTAGAGCAAAGTTCATTTTTTTTGCAAGGATGCTTGCAAGAAATCTAGAATGTCATGACACAAATCAGCATGTTCCCAACTCCTTTTGAAAAAAAAAAAATAGAAATGATGAATATATAATACTTTCCTGCCATAACTTCCATGACTTTTCATTTCAATAATAAGAGCTCCTCAAGAAAGGAAGCTTTAAAGAACTGGCACCTCAGAAGTATTATAGAAACATATAGTAAGTAATATATTTCAAAAATTCCCATTTCTCCCTTATCTTCAGCATTCTTTTCCATATTAAATAAAAACTGTCTCCTATTTCCATTATTCCTCTTTCTAAAAGCTTATTTTCCTTTACAGACTCAGAATATAGGTGATTTGACATTTATTTCTGACAATTTCAGAATAACCATTCCGAGTTACTGTAAACTCAAAGTATTTACCCAACACTTTAAGATTATCCCCTGCTCACCATGCATGAGCTTCTCTATTTCAGAAAAAGACCCTCTACAAGCACCACACACTTATATTTAAAGAATATTTCCAAGTCAAAATTTTCACTAAGTGTAGTGGAAAGACATTAACTGTGTGCAACACCTCTTCATATATGAATTTTCATCCTCATCAAGAAATGTAGCCTTGTGGACAAGGAGAATTCAGGTTCCCAACCCAATTCTGCAAATGATTTACTGTCCAGTCACTTGTTTAATTCAGTTACAATCTCTGCTCATTTCCTGCTGTGTAAATCAGAAGGGATATGAACTTAAAAATCTCAGTGGGGGTGGAAAGTTCTCCATGGTAAAGGAATAAATATTTCCACACTGGCACTACCCATCCAGTTTTCTGTTTTAACAGTTATTGTCTGGATTTGAATTGGATGTCAGTTCAAAATCACAAGAATAAATGATAATTCTTCCTGGAACTTTAAATCAGAAAATTTACAGAATGTAAAAATCTGATTCTAAAATAAAATTGTTGCAATATAAAAAGCCAGGAAAGTTTTGAAAAGAAAACAGGCAGTGGCACCTAAGCATTTTCATAACATTTATTCTTGAATGTAGGAATATAAATTATAACTAAAATGCATTTTTACACCAAATTGTTACTTGACCCTTTTGTTTTATAGGACTTATTTTCCATGCCTGTTTGTTCTGTAGGGTTTGATCAGTAAAAATCCTCAAGTGTTTTCGGAACAGGAAAAAAAAAGAAGAATGCGATATAAATTAGAGGATAGGCACTGAAGAAAATTCATGAGGTGAGCTCCAGGGCACATAGCAAATACTGTGACTGGCAATAGTAGGGACAATAAGGAAGAATTTTCTATGTATGAAAAAACAAACAAACAAACCAAACCCAAAACATCCTAAAATAGAATCTTTTGTTGCAGGTGCAATGAAAGAGTATCAATAATAAAGTTTGGTGGGAAGAAAAAAAGAAAAAAAGAAAAAGAAAGATGAATGAATTCAACGACATTTTTGTCCACTGTTTGGGAAGAAGCCAGATGATGTAGTGAGATCAAAAAAGGGATAACCCAGGTAATTACAGGCCTGTCAATCTAGCATTGATCTTAGTCAAAATAGTGGAGCAAGTGATACAAGGCTCTGTTAATAAATAATTAAAGAAAATTAATCTAAATCAGTATCAATCATTACTGGCTTTTGGAGAACAGACCCGATGAACTGAATGTTACATCCCTTTCAGGCAGGACACAGGATGAGTTGGTGTGATGAAGCCAATTATGTAAAATTAGTGTCGGGAGTGGTGCAATGCATTCCCAGGACATGTGACATGAATCCAAGGATGCCCAAGCACTCTGGTCTCTGGCTGTTCCTGTGACTGGGAATATACCCCACCAGAGGGTGTTGATGTGGATTTCCCACAGACAAACTGCCCCTCCGAGTATTTCCATTAGTAACATGATAAATCCATCATGTTGAAGATGAATCATTGGGGGATCCTTGTTACAGAGGTATCAAGGGTTTTTATATAAGATAAAAGCAGAAATGGGGACAAAGGTACATCCAGAGATAGATTAGAACAAGATTTGAGTTGTACTGATAGGATGGGTTGCCATGAGGAGGCTACAATAAAGATGGAGAGGGACCTTCATGTAGTGATAGCACATGGGGAAATGGCTTTAAAGTGACAGAGGGTGGGTTTAGATCAGATATAAGGCAGAAATTCTTTGCTGCAAGGGAGGTGAGACCCTGGAACACATCTCCCAGAGAAGCTGTGAATGCCCCATCCCTGGAAGTGTCCAAGACCAGGTTGGATGGGGCTTAGAGCAACCTGGAATAGTGGAAGGTGTCCCTGTCAACGACAGGTGGGTTGGAACTAGATGATCTTTGAGGTCCCTTCCAACCCAAACCACTCTGTGAGTCTGTGCTGGGGATTCTTGCTTGGGTGACTCTTAATTAAAAGGTTGGGGGAGGAGCAAGGACAATCAGCTCAACAGGTGATCCCAGAAGGAATGTAAGATTCCCAAGGAAGAATTTGTTTTCAGCACTTCTTACTGAAGTTCTGTGATCCACAAACCATGAAAGGTTTTGACAAATAGGAAGGAGTCCAGACAAATTTAGGAAAAATGCAATAACTAAAAAAATGAGAGAAAAACAGAACAAAACAATAAACCACCCCACCAAAATAAAACAAACAAACAAAACCTCAAAGCCCACATCCAGAGAACGGGGCTCAGGAAATTTTATCATCTGTCCTTATCAAAGAGAAATTGAGGTGTCTTGTGGCACCAGGATATGGTTGCTTGGAGAATATGACTGTGGTAATGAGGGCTTTGATAGATGATGTAAGGGAAAAGTAAAATGCCACGGTAGGACACATTAGATGGACAAATTCACTTTGGAAATCCAGTGTGGATTGTGAGACTAAAGGGATTTACCACCAGAGAAGCAGAATGCAGGTTATGGTCGGCCCTCTCATTCAGAATTTAAAACTGTAATTCCTCCCTCTACCTCTTCTTTTGTCTCTGAGATAAACTAGCTCAAGCCAAAAATGATTTGGGTGCAATTCACTGGCTAATTGTCACTTTATGTGATCACACAGTTCCTTCTGCTTTCATCACTTGGGATACCATAATTGAATCCGGGCACTAAGAAAAGCTTCCTGGTACTTCAATACATCTGCTCCCCCTGCAGTGTACTTACATAGTATAACACATGTTGACTGGGTGCACAACACAGTATTCATGTTATTAAAAAGCAAAATTAAGGGAGGAAGCGAAACAGCCCTTCCCAGGCTGTATTTGCCTCACACTGGTGTGTGTTTTTCATTCCATAAATTTGTTATGGCTTCAGCTCCCAAGCTTGAGTGAACATTCATCTTTCTTCCTTTACATGTACAGCCAAACAAAGCCAAGCTGTGGGCTGGCAGTAAAGAAACGAGACTCACATTATTGGCTTTGCATTAGGTTTGTTTATAAAAGACAAGGCATATTAATCATGGATATCTACTCTGGGAGAAGCATGCAGCAATGCAGGAAATGTATTCATTACAGAAAAGCAGGATGTCAAGCAGACTAGGAGGTGCTATGGATTGATGCACTGGCTTCTCTCTCATAAAGAAAACTAAACAAGATTTTGCTCCAGCCCAGACAGAAGACACAAATTAACCCTGTCCATTTCTGGCTCCCTGAGGAGCATTATAAAACAGGCTTTTTCCCTTGGAGTCGCCAATTTGTTGAGACTTTGCACTGGTGTGACAGCCAGTAGCTGATGTTTAAACAAGGGTTTGCTTCAAAACATGGACCCTGTTATGCTCCCAGAGAACACCTTCCCCATGTGCATGAGGTAATCAGCAAGTAAAGACACAGGCTGGTCAGTCCATTTGCTTCAATTCCTTCAAATTTGAGGGCTAATTTTGCCTTGACTTTTTAATTCCATGCAAGGAGTCACTAATAATCCACAGGGAAATAACTCCTGAGTGTCAGCACACTGCTGAAGATGGAAATTTGCCTTTAAACCAGAACTAAGGAAGCATTATCTATTCTGCATACAATTGCTCAGGGAAAATTAATAGGGAAAAACATTTTGATATTGGAGATATTCAAGAACCATCTGGACACAATCCTGTGCCATGTGCTTCAGGATGACCAAGGTTGGACCAGATGACCCACTGCGGTCCCTTCCAACCTGACCCGGTCTGTGATTCACAGTTATGAATTCACTGCTATTAAAAGGCAGCACAATTTGTGTAATCACACACTGAAAGAAAGAAAGGGACCCTGTCCCAAGGAACTCTCTTTAAAAACATCATCTACTCGGAGAAAGTTGAACTTCTAAAAGCTCCAGAAGAGCTGTGTAGGAAATTTGGACATATAGTCCCAAAGAAGAGAAATTTAATCAAGAGTAACTTGTTACGACTTGTTTCTAAATTGCTTCTCCTCAAATTTCTGCTTAGAAATGTGACCCAGATCTTTTAGAGACTAAAAGACATGGCAGATAGTCTTAATTGCAATGCTAAAATAGGACCTCTTTTCAGGTCTGCGGGTGACACAGTGAGAGACCATGAACCCTGGTTATGTCTTTAGCACTGCGTGACTGAGAAAAGCAGGAGTGACAAAATCCTGGAGGAAACTGAGCTCAGTTGGGTTTTATCTGTTCAGGTATGTTCAGTGACCCTGGACTTGTTAAGAAACAACTGTTGATAGTGAAAATAACACAAAGAATGGCTGCATGAACATATTGCACAGAGGTGATCTTGGAAAGTCATCTACAGGAATGTTAAGAGGAATTCCATAGGCATTAAAAAGTGAAAGGCAGGAGATTCAGAACAGATTCAGACACCTGGGGTATTTCAACCAGAGGAGACAAAAAACCACCTTTAGGATGGGGAATTAACCATCCTACACAGAAGAAAGTAGCAGAGAACTCCACATATGTCTCTTTGCATGATAATAATTAAACAGCACAAGATGCAAACTGCCAGCTGACTGTGGCCCTTCAAAGTTGGCAGATGTCAAGAAGAAATGGTCTTGGTGGAGAATCAGGTGATGCAGAATGAATAAATGATGAATTTTCTTCTCCAGACAAAACTCTTGCTCAGTGTAAATAAGAAGCAATGACTGGGAGCAGGGGAACATCTATTTTTACTTTTTTATTTATTTCAGAGCAGCCAAGATCTCAATCTTGTCATGCCCCCGAAGTTCTCTGCAGGACTTTTCTCTCACTTTCTTTGCAAAGATAGACATCCTCACAGAAGATGGAGGTTTAGATGGGTCACATAGCCTTGAATGTCATAGATAGTCAAAGACTATTCCTTTGACTATGACATGGAATCAGAAAAGGGCTGAAAGAGTGAATTAACTTAACCTTCAATGAAAAGACACACTGCCCTGTAGAAAACCACAACATGCCCTCTGTTTTCTGATATTAATCTTTCTTGGGAGAACACCATATGACAAATTTGACTTAACAGCCCCTGAAGTTCCGATGCAACTTGATTTTTTTTCACAGCATCTGTTGTGTAACAAAAGCAGAGCAGAAGAGACAGTCCATAGGACAAAAGGGAAAATACTGAGATCCTCCCCATTGACAGAGATTTCCTTTAGCACTGCGGAATGGATGGTGTTGGAACGGACCTGGGGTTGGAAGGGACCTGGGGTTGGAGGTCACCTGGTCCAAGCAGAACATCTAGAGCCACTTACTCAGGACCATATTCAGATAGCTTTCAAATGTGCCTGTTGTCTTTGGTCCTGGCATTGTGCACCACTGGAAAGAGCCTGGCTTCACCTTCTTTGCACCCTCCCTTCAGGTATTCAAATACATTACTAAGATACCCCCTCAGCCTTCTCTTCTCCAGGCTGAAAAGCTCCATGGATCTCAGTTTTTCTTCATAGGAGAGAGGCTAAAAACATTTAATCATCTTTGTGGTCCTTTGCTGGACTCTCTCCAGTATGTCCATATGCTGAGGAGCCCAGAACTGCAAACATCACTCCAGGTGTGGACTCACCAATGCTGAGCAGAGAGGAAGGATCACCTCTCCTGCCCTGCTGGCAATTCTTTGTCTAATGCAGCCAAGGACACCACTTGCCACTTTTGCAGCAAGGCCCTATTGATGGCTCACATTTAACTTGGTCTTCACAAGGACTCCCAGGTCCTTTCCTGCCCAGCTGTTTCTCACCTGGGTGACCCCCACCATATATTGGTGCACGGAGTTGTTCTTTCCCAGGCACAGGATTTGGCACTTCTCACTGAAGTTCCTGAGGTTGCTGTCAGCCTATCTTGACTGTCTTTGCTTTCTGCTCACGTAGGTTAGAAATAACAAAACAATACATAACTTGTTATACTTCAAGCCAGTTCACTGTCTGCACAGGACACAGGGCAGTTTGGCTTCTCCTATACAGCAGTGATGTCATAGATCAGAGAATCAGAGAATGGGTCCCATATCTCTGATCACCTTGGTGGCCTCCTCTGGACTCACTCCAACAGGTCCATGTCCTCCCTGGAGGCAGCTCTGCAGGTGGGGTCAGGTCAGAGTAGAGAAGAGATCCCTCCTTAGATTCCATAACAAGTAACCTCAATGTACACCAATGTACTGTCCCTCTCCAACCTGAGATGAGAGTGATTCTTTGGGATGGTTCTGTGCAAGGCCAGGAGTTGGACTCAATGATCCTTGTGGGTCCCTTCCAACTCAGGATATTCTGTAATTCTATAATGCTTCCCCTCAACCATCCTCTGGTTTCAGCCTCTGACAGTCTGGCATTATCTTGATCCAGGGACTCAGCTGAAAAGACATCACTGCACACATGGTCTGAGAGCTCCTCAGCAGGGCCAGCAAAGAAGAGGGTGGTGGAACAAGCAGAAGAATGAGTCACACCCCTTCCCTTCACACCCTATTCCGTCAGCAGCAGCTGCAGCCCAATTCAGCTCAATAGTTTACAGGTGTCTCCAGGAACAACTGTCATGAAAGGCTCCTAAAATATGCACTTTTTTTTTTTCTTGTTTTCTTTTTTATTTTTTTTTACCACTCTTAAAATTTTGTACAGCAACAGTTACCCAATGAAAGCAGGAATTAACAGAAACGAAAGGAAATGAGAGACACTGAAGGAAAAACAAACATAATCAGCTCCAGCTGCAGCTCAATTAAACAACCGTTCAGAGAGAAGTAGTCATTCATAATTTACTCGCAGAAATCCACTTTCCTACACTCTCTTCAGGATTCCAGAGCCACAGAAGCACTCTGCACCTTATGACTCCTTACAAAGTAATTTAAGGCCCCTCAAATTGCACAGGCAAATGGCACCTGCTTCATTGGCCACTCTCGAGGAGCTGGTGGGAGGTGAGGCCAAGAGGTTGTGAAGGAAGAGGTTCGTGCCTGCTCTAACATGAACAGACAGAAAGAAACCTGAGTTTCTTCTATTCAGGGGGCCTGAGCTCTGCCTGCAGCCTCCTCTCTGTGTGTTTTGATTTAGTTTTGGTTTTTCCTTCATCCATTTGTCCTTATACCCTCCTTGTCTGAGATGATCCCAATGATTTCAGTTTGGACCAGAAATGTCTTATGAGTCTGGTACAGACACAGTAAATCTCACTGTGCTCAGCTGGTGTCAAATGTCCCAGGAACATGATTAAAGATTGAAATATTTTTCCTTGAGACTCTGACATTGAAGTGTGGATCCCTTCAATGCTCTTCTCAAGAGACATGGTCCTGCTGTTCATGTCTTGCCCCAGGAGAAATCAGCTTTTATTCCAGCACTATCACAAATGAGCTTTGCAAGCAGCAGCCATGAGTACTGTCAAACTAGATAAGGGTTCAAGTACAATATTGTTTCTTATTTTAAACCCAGCTGCATCTGTGACTAAACAGTGTCCTGCAAATGCTTCTCCTGCTGTCCTCTGTGGGAGAGTATCTGATCCAGTGTGACCAAAGCAGACTGTTGGATTCTTTCCTTCCAGCTTTTAGGATTTTTTTAATAATGTACCATGGTTTGCAAAAGCATAAATTCAGAACAACATACATGTAAACAAAGTTCCTCCAAATATTTCTCAGACATGAGAAATATGGTCTAGAATATATCACATCTTAGGATTTAAAAAAAAAATAAAAATTTTATCTTTAGTTTTAAAGAATGGATAGGTAATACAGAGAGGGAAGGAGAGAAATTATTTTGTCTAAGATCTTGCTGTGACTGAAATATCTGTCAGGACTCACAATGCCATTTGTGTGTTTGGGGAAAGGTGGATGTCACTAAACTAAACAAGCTCTTAAGGTGCAGGCAGGGAAGACTGACTGGCATTTCCAAGGTGGTACCTATCTATCAAGCCTTCATTTCCAATGCCTGGACACTGGATGCTGCTGTACTTTCTTTCAGCACATGATACGTGATTTCCCCAGTCAAGCACGACTGAACTGACATTGCTTTCCTCCTGCTGCTCACAGATAGTAACTAATGAGATTCTGTTCCTATATTTTTGTCAGAGAAAAGCCAAACCTCTAGTCCACTTACAACGGTTAGGGAATAAAAGATTTATAAAAGATGAAAACAAGACATTCACTGCATAATCAGTGTAATTACCAGTATGTGAAACCTCAGTTATAAAAACACATTTGTACTCCTTTCAATGTCTGAAAATCACTGAAACCTGAACCCTGCTCTTCAATCTCACTCCCTGACCAGAACTGCCTTTGTGCTGAATCACATACTTCTTTCATGAGTCAGTACAATTATCTCAATTACAGAGCAGGACATGGGACGATTTACAGTGTGCAGTCTCCTTGTTAAGGAGACTTGTTAAGTTCAAGTTCAGAATGGTGCTAAGGAGCACAGTCCTACATTGATCCTAAATTGGGGCCAATGAAGAGGACCTGCTCAGAGACGTTGTGGACTCACCATCCCTGGAAGTGTTCAAGGTCACGTTGGACTGTGCTTGGAGCAACCTGGTCTAGTGGAAGGTGCCCCTGTCCATTGCAGGGAGGTTGGAATGATGATGTTTAAGGCCCCTTCCAATCCAAACCATTCTGTGATTCTATGACCTTCCTCAAGGTGACCTCCCAAAATAAACCACTATGCTGTAGACATTTTCCTTTACACATGCAGCTTCTATTTCTCCTACTCAACCTTCTTCAGTGCATATCATTATATTTAATGTCATCTTGACCTGTGTGTAGCTGATTGAACCTCTGATGAATTGCTCCACAGCTCAAGCCTGTGTCTGATGTCCTGCAGCACATGTTAGAGACCCTTGAGGAATACACTGTAAATATTCCTGTCCCTGGTCCAGCCCCAAGCCTTCAACTGATGGTCCTCTGTAATTCCTCACCATCAGATTTGCAGCTATTCTGGGAGAGCAGTTTTGTCTCCCTCTCCAGCACTTTGCAGCAGTGTAGCTCTCAGGTTATGGGAAATTCTATCCTTCACCAACAAGGATTTCATTCTTTACCAAAACCTATCCCTGGTGTGACACCAGCTCTACTGATTGGGCTTTCCCTCGGGATACACAGAAATGGGAAGCAATGATAAGACCCTGGATCACCTGCACATGCCTAAGAGCGTCCCAGGCACAAGCCTCCTGAGAATTTCGGTGTTGAGAAACATGGTTTTGTAAAGTAGGTCTATTCATTGCAAGAAAACATAAAGAAAGCCAGAAATATTTACTTGCTCCAGAGTATATCTGGAATAACATATTAAATACTGGAAAGTTTCTGAGGGAGATACAGAACCAAACCAACACTAAAATGAAATACTTTCTGGCTCTAAATCAGAGTTCTGTACATACCTTCACACCATGTTTTTATATTTTTTATTGTTAAATTAATTTTTCTTTGCTCAAGGTCTGAGTTTGAGTATTGTCTTCCCTCAAATTCAGGCATGATCCTTCTCTTTCTTTTTTAAAAGCCCCCAAAGGCTAATCAGGACAACCTGGGCAGAAAACTCCATGAGATTGCCTGAAGATATTCCACTGACTAAAGTGTCTCTTTAACCTGTCCCTATTCGGAGCTGCTGTCCTTGGGAAAGCTGTTGTGTTGTCTGGCTTGCTGACCAACACAAAAGTGCTGTGAACACCTTTGGGGGCTCTGAAAATGTCAGATAAATATTAATAATAATGTGATTTAACAGCTGGGTTTTTTTTATCTTTAACTACCTTGCTTCCATGCAGTAAATTGCAATGCCATAAAAATGATTGGAGTGAAGAGAAATTTTAAAGAGGCATTATCGATTAATATTTCGGCACGAGGAGCTGAGTAATTCTTGGCAAAGAATGTTACTGAATTTATTCACTTTAAATTGTATTAATGCTAGGTAAAGGTGACCAGCTGACATCACTGGAGGCAAAACTTCTGAGAAGCAGTTCTTCACTAGGAAAACGGTGTGTGCCTAATGGGACTTAGCAAACCAAAGCAAAATGAAGGTGTGGAGGTTTACAGGCTTTATCTTGAAGGCCATAATAAACCCAAGATTACTCTGTAATCACCACCCCAAACTCAAGATAACTGTTGTGATAAAGCTTTTTTTCATGTTTGAGTGAACACTTTGTGACTTTTAATAAGAAAAGAATTAATGAAAAAGAGCACAGAACCAGTGGAGTGGGCAGGGGCAGTACAAGCTCCTGCAAACCTTGTGTAACACACCTCTGATGTCACACAGAAGGATGATATCCAGGGATTAAATCACAGAATGGTTTAGTTTGGAAGGAACCTTAAAGATCATCCTGTCAGGGATAGGCATGCAATTCTGCATGCCTGGAGAGAGAAAAGGCAGCTGAGATGAGCAGAGGGCAAGTGTTGTGCCTTTAGCCAATGGTGAAGTAGTTAGATAACTTTCTACCAATTATGTTAGAATATGCAAACCTTCTGATGTGTATAAATGTCTATTCTGTAAACAATAAATTGTTACATTTCGGCACCCATGAACACGCAGCACAAGCGTGATTAATGTCGCCCCGTCCGTCCCGACTGTGACATCATCCAGTTCCAACTCTCCTGCCATGGACAGGGACACCTTCCACTATCCCAGGTTGCTCCAAACCCCATCCAACCTGGCCTTGAACACTTCCAGGGATGGGGCATCCACAACTTCTCTGGACAACCTGTGCCAGAGCCTCCCCACCCTCACAGGGAAGAATTACTTCCTTACATCTAATCTAAGCCTGTCCTTTGTCAGTGGGAAGCCATTTCCTTTTGTCTTGTCCCTCCAGGCCCTTGTCAAAGTCCCTCTCCCGATCTCTTGGACCCCCTTTAGGTCCTGGATGGTGCTATAGGGTCTCTCTGGAGCTTTCTCTTCTCCAGGCTGAACAATCCCAACTCTCAACCTATTTTCAAAGGAGAGATGCTTCAGACATTGGACCTTCCAATGAAAATCTTTGTCATTGCCAAGGAAAGCTACTAAGAATGATGTTTTCTTATTAACACCAACCTCTGCTTGCAGTTTCCTTGCTCCCAGTTTCCAAGACCCATTGGAACTGGTGAAATCATGCTCCAGCTGGTTCAACATGGCTCAGTAAGGTGCAGAAAGCACCCCAACCAATAGCCTACATTAACAGAGGTGGCCTCCTAAATTTCTATGGTCCATTTCTTGCTTTCCAAATGTCCTATGTCATGCAGGTATCACAGTGAGTATCCCCTGGGAGGAGGATTTGATCCCAGAATAGGCTTGAGGGATATCCTTAGATCTGACTATCTCATGCCAGTGAAATGAGACATATTGCCCCACATGACACTGGACATATTGCCCCATCTGTTGCTAAATAAATCTGGGCCTTGAGGTGCTGAAGTGCGTCTGAAGAGGGATAACAAAGCTAATGAAGGGTCTGGAGCACTATGAGGGGCAGCTGAGGGAGATGGGGGTGTTTAACCTGGAGGAAAAGAGGCTCAGGGGAGACCTTATTGACCTCTACAACCACCTGAAAAAAGGTTGTAGTGAGGTGTCAGTCTCTTCTCCTGGGTAGAACATTACAGGATGACAGGAAATGCTTGAAAGTGCACCATGGGAGGTTTAGACTGGATATTAGGAAACATTTCTTCAGGAAAAGGGTGGTCAGGCTTTGGAGCAGCCTGCTCAGGGAAATGGTGGAGTAACCATCCTTGGAAGTGTTCAAAAAACATGTGGCAATGACACTTGAGAACATGGTTTAACGGTGAACATGGTGGTGGTGCTGGGTTAACAGTTTGATTTGATAATCTTAGAGGTCTTTTCAACCTAAACAATTCTGTGTTTCTATGGAAAGAAGCATGAGAGACATCCAGCAGCCTTGAGCTGTTTCTGGGGGAGAAGCTCCCCAGGGAGCACAGGAGCTGAAGAGCACTTGGTGCCAAAGCTACTCTTGTCCTCACAGTGCAGGTACTGGAGCAGCCACAGGTGCTTGACATATTCCAGAGACTCATCTATGGCTCCTATGGGCCTTTCTCCAAGGAACATGGAATTCAGGGCACAATATTCCTGTGTTGTGAAATGGAAAACTGCCTCATTATGTGGCAGAGAGCACAACACATCACACATTATGGGATAAGTGGAATGGAGCACCCATTTCCTTAGGTTTTTCCTTACTAAATTGGCACTTCTGATTTACAAGGAATGGAGTTTGGCATAATGATACACTATTCTATACATTTTGAACCAAATTGCCACTGCCAAATAGAGCACATGTGGTTTCTAAGCAGGGATTAAATGTGGAAAAACTGTGATATTTGGATGAGTGTATGAAGAGTTTCTCACGCAAGCGGCAAAAGTCAACGTGTTGTGTAAATTCCACAGAGATGCCAAGTTCCCCAGCTCTTCCACAAGCTCCAAGAAGATGCATAATCTGAGCTAATAAACCCTTCCAGATATCCATGGTGTTTCCACACAAGTTCAGGTGCCATGTAAATAACTTGAAGTATTGTTCCATGGGTGCTTTTTCCTTATGAAACTCTGAAAACTTGGGAAGAGCAGTGGATCATGGAACTTATAAAAATTCCATTAAATGCATTCAGGTTGTCTGAAAATGCTTAAAAAACACCTTTGTAGATATTATCTACAGAGGTATGAGATGGAAAAAGGCAGAGACCAATACACATCCCACCTCATCCAAGGAACAGTTCAGCTGAGCAGCCCCTGTGCAAAAATTTTCAAATGTTGCACTTGGAAAAGAAAACCACAACTTGGGAACATGAGTGAATGAGAATGGAAATTACATGTCTGCCTTGCAAAATAACAATGGAGTGAAAAATAAGTGGAGTAAGAGAGAGAACAAACACAGTACTAATGATAAGGCAAACTTTTCCAGATGTGAAAATCAATTTTATTCTAAAACTTCCCAGCCTTTTCATTTAGAAAGCAATAAAATCCTATTTGTCCCCTGTTCATTTGCTACATAAAATGCCATGAAAGCTGGTAGCTCTCAGCAGCCACACGAAATGGAATAGGTTAGGACTGCAGCCTTAAAATTTGTTAGGGTTTTTTAATGAAACCAATTTATATCAGTTTGTGCCAGTGAAAGGGCTGAAGCAACTTAATTTAGTTTCATTTTCCACACATTTGTGGCCAAAGTTAGGATTCACTTATTTCTAATTCAGCCCTGCTTCCACATGCCTGCCTAAGCCGTGTCTAACTGATTTAGCTGGTGACCTCTATTAAATAGCCAGGTGTTTGGCTCTATTAAATGGAAAATCTCTTGATACCTACACATCACCCTGCAGCCACCTCCTCATTTGTACAGTTTTTATTTGCATGTGTGCTCAGTCAGAGAGCAGAGGACTTTTTGCAAATGAGGGTGATAATTATAGCCATAAAATTGACTATTTTTGAGCTGAAACCTGGCTATGTCTGTCAATGCTGCATGGACTTCATCATAATCTGAGATTTAAATATTGCAAAAGCCCAAAACAAATAATTAGGGCGTGATTCTGTAATAACTTTTTTTTTTTTAACTTATTCTTTTTTATTTTCCTTTTCATTGTCTGGACACTGTTTCTTCACTTCAAGGAATCATAGAATCACACAGTATTTTGGGTTGGAAGGGACCTTAGAGATCATCTAGCTCCAATCCTTCTGCCATGGGGGTGTTGGAACTAATTTAGATCAGTGTGATGTCACTTAAACAAGCTTTGTAGGAGGAACATATATAATCTTTTATTAGAGAGATGGAAATAACTGAGGGAAGAAGCAGAAAGTTTTGAGGCACATGAGCTGTTCTTCGGACCATTCCACTCCAAGGGTCTGTGCTTCCAAAAGAGACTTTGCTTTTCTTTTCCAGATATATGTGTCAGCCTAATAAAAAATACAGTCTTCACTGCAAATCCTGTCAGACTTTTACCTCAGAGCTCCACAACCACAACAATACAGGCAGAATCAGGTGTGCATAGCCAGTCCTTTTTTCCCATTTTGTGGTTCATTTTGAAACTTACTTCAAAATTTAGAAACTCAGAGAGCACCAACACTATCAAAGCCTTTTTTTGCAAGCCTTCTGTTGTGTGGGTTATTTCACATCTAACAGGGCATGAATTTGCCTTACAGTCCTTCCCTTGGTGAAGGTATTAATGGTATTTCTCCTCTTCCTGGATACAGGCATTTGCAAAACCTTGTGGGAATGTAAAACTGAAGATTCCTCTCTTGGCCATTTTCACAGAAATCAGTCAAATGGCTGTAAAATTATAGAGACAGGACACACAGATGGGAAGACCCACAAATGGCAGAGGCACAGAAGCAACATGTCTGGGGACAAAGTGGAAAGGAGAAGGGAGGTTTAAAAGAAAAAGAACTATCCTGATTTCTATAAATTCAAATCCAAAGTCAAACTTGTTGGAAAACTGATTGGGAGAGAGGTCTTTCGATCTGTCTTCATTCCTTTGAAACCCTGCCTTGGCCACAGGGATGAAGAGATCTCTATCCAACAGCTTCTGTGGACCTGAATGAACCTGAATGAACTCTGGAGGGAGTTTCATTTCACATTCAGTGGAAAACAGGAAAACAAACTCCTGTGGCCATTTCTCAAAGAAATGATGAAAGGCTGAACTTCCTTTCACATCTCTGAAAATGTTTACTTTGCCACAATTCCTTAGAGAATTAGCTTGGAACAACACAGTTAACTGTTATACAGGCACAACATCTTTCTGTGGTGTCCCATGAATGAAAAGGTTTGAAAAAAGTTTGATTCTCTCAACACCTGGGAGCACTAAATATGAGAATGAACAATGTTTTTGTTGGTTTGGGTTGTTTTTTTTTTTATTTTCATAGTCCAAAGTTAATATTCTCTAGTCTGGGACTATGTATTTGAGATCAAACTTGACGTTAGAATTGAGGAATCTTTCATACCTTGTTTATTTACAATGAGACAAAAGTGGGGTGATGTTTCTTAGTGTGGGGTGGTTCAGCCTGGAGAAGAAAAGGCTCCAGGGAGACCTTATTGTGACCCTCCAGTACCTGAAGGAGGCTTATGAAAAACAGAGAGAGCAGCTTTTTACACAGGCAGATGGTGATAGGACAAGAGGAAATGGTTTTAAATTGAAAGAGGAGAGATTTAGATGAGATGTCAGGAAGCAATTCTTTATTCAGAGGTTGGGGAGGCCCTGGCACAGGTTGCCCAGAGAAGCTGTGGCTGCCCCATCCCTGGAGGTGTTCAAGGCCAGGTTGGATGGGGCTTGGAACAACCTGGTCTAGTGGAAGGGGTCCCTGCCCATAGCAGGGGGAGCTGGAACTAAATGATCTTTAGGGGCCCTTCCCACCCAAGTCTTTCTATGATTCTATGATTATTCTCTTTTCTCTTCTACAAAATGGCAACGCTTTAGTGGACAAATTAAAGTTACTGCTACACAAATTGAACTGTGGTCATGTCAAAGTGTTAAGAGATTAATTCCATACCTGATGGATTGAAGTGCCTGTTCAGTATGTTTGAAACAACAAAGCATCACATATTTGGCTCTGGTTAGACTGATTTTCTATGCAGAAAGTTATTTTTAGTAGTTCTCTCTCTCATTGCTGTTGCAATCAGAAAAGTGACCACGAATATTAATCATTCTACTTTCCACATTTCTTCCTTCATTTAGCCTGAATTCTATCACTGTATAAGGCAAAAGGGTTTTTTTTCTAAGAGCCAGTGTTTTCAACTTCCCCAAGGATTTGATTATCAAGATGTCCCTCCTTTCTCCTTTGCTCATCCTCATCATTCACAGAGATTATGGAAAAGTATGAAATGACTGTGCTGCTGTTGATGCACCAGGCAGAACACCACAACATCCCCCCTGCTGCAGTGGAGCTCCATCATTCTGCTGAAAAACGAGTGAGAAGAAAACTAATGCACTTCAATGAAATCCATCAGAGTCAACGTCATGAAGGACAAGTCCATGGAGTGGTGGAAGTGGATGTGGTGTCACAGGCTGAGCCTTCACCAGCATTTGCAGCTGAAAACACAGACTAAGGGGAGGAAGCTACAGATATGGAATTAAATATTGCTTTATCTTATAGACTCTGGTGACACTTCATTAAATCTGAAGGGAGAGGGGAGAGGATGTCAAATCTGACGTGCTTCTTCATTTGCTTAAATCTATTTGGAAAGTTGAAAATCTTAGACCTACTTTTCCTTGAAAATTAAAACTGTCTTCTAAAGCTCTTCCAATGTCTCTAACTTTACTGGTAAAACACAGATCTCAGCTTCAGGAACTCTGATTTCCCCTTGTGCCCATTTGATCTTGCTTGTTAGCCTTTCTCCTCACAGTACAGTAAATCACTTCAATTAAAGCTTCATTAAAACAACATTGCCATAATCACCATATGTTACTTATATATTTTTAAAGCATAACTGTTACCAACTGATCAAAATACAGACAGGCATTTTATATATCTATAGTCTATAGTGTACATATACTATTTATGGTATATATAAATTTTCCCTTCTTTCAGCACGGACCAGAAGGAATCGCTGAAATCATTTCTCCATCCTGTTCACAGTTATATCCACTTGTGTTTTCTCAGCTTTGCAGTATCTGTGTTGGAACTGCTATAACTTCAACTTTCAGAAGGGCTCAGGTAAACAGCACTTGGCAGGGGGAAAGGATATTGAGGACAAAACCACCCAACTTTCTAAGGAACAGAATTCCTTCGATCTCAGTAATATCAGGATGCAGAAGACTGCTGGCAAACAGCACAAGCTCCTGTCCACCTGGTGTCTCTCAGAAAGCCATCTGTGTAGGTTTATAGTCCCCAGCACTCAGTATTGAGGGCAATTGTTTATTATCATTATTGGCGATCTGGACAAGAGGACTGAGGGCACTCTCAGTCCATTTGCAGATAACACCAAGTTGGGTGGGAGTGTTGATCTGCTGGAGGGTAGGAAGGCTCTGCAGAGGGATCTGGACAGGCTGGATCAGCAGACCAAGGATCAACAAGGCAAAGTGCCAGGTCCTGCACTTGAGGCAAACAGCCCATTAAGAACTACAGGCTTGGGGCAGAGGAGCTGGAAAGCTGCAAGGTGGAAAAGGACCTGAGGGTGCTGGTTGACAGTGGCTCAACATGAACCATCACTGTGCCCTGGTGGGCAAGAAGGTCAATGGTCTCCTGGCCTGTAACAGCAATAGTGTGGCCATCAGGGCAGTGATTGTCCCTCTGTGCTGGGCACTAGTGAGGTCCCACCTCAAATTCTGTGTCCAGTTTTGGCCCCTTATATCAAGAAAGATATTGACAGGCTGGATTGTGTCCAGAGAAGGGAAACACAGCCAGGAAAGGGTCTGGAGCACAAGCAACAAGAAGCAGCTGAGGTATTTAGCCTGGAGAAAAGGAGGCTCAGGGGGGATTTTCTCACTCTCTACAACTTTCTGAAAGGATGTTGGAGCCATGTGGGGATCAATCTCTTCTCCCAAGCAACAAGTAACAAGTGACAGGACAAGAGGAAACGGCCTCAAGTTGCACCAGTGGAGGTTTAGATTGGATATTAGGCAAAATTTAATCATGGAAAGGATAGTTAAGCATCAGAAGAGTGCCCAGGGCAGTGGTGGAATCACCATTTCCAGAGGGATTTAAAAGACATGTAGATGTGGCACTTAGGGACATGGTTCAGTGCTGGTCTTGATAGTGCTGGGTTAATGGTTGGACTTGATAATCTTAGAGCTCTTTTCCAACCTAAACAATTCTATGATTTTGTGATCATTAGTTTTCAAAAGCCCCATGTGCTAGTTACAATGGCATCCAGTACCCATGACCCTGACTGCTCCGATACTTTTCAGGTCTTAAATTCTCTCTCCCATTTCTCTGCCATCAGTATTATACAATCCAGAGGGCAAGAGAGGCAGTGGAACCCGCAACAGGGCAGGGTCTGAGGGATGGACAGGACTTTGAACAGGAAAGAGGAGCTCCAGCAGTTGCCACAACCACACAACTCCACTGTCTGTCCTCACTGGCAGGAACATGCTGGATATTGTGGCACCAATCCAACAGCCCTTTTGATGGCTATAGAAAACTTTTCCCAGAGCAGTGAGGTCCTGAGGTCCAAATGAAGAGGAGTTGGTGGAAATGACTGGGATTTTCCTGGCATGGCTTTCTAAACAGCCTGTGGTGGTTCTGTAGATGGACCAGCTGATCAGATCATGCACTTCATGGGATGGTAAAGGCAATAATGACAAACAGTAGAGTTGTCAATCCACTGTTTATGCCTGCATTCATTTTTTCATTTTCCTGGAGCATGACTGAGTTTGAATCAATAACATGATTCCCGTGCATTACAGAGCAGGGAACATTTCAGATCCAAAGCTCTCCAAAAAGGGATTGTCACATGGATCCAAGACCCTGGCTCAGACCCTTGTGGGATGATATATCACTGCTAAAGATCAAAGGGAATAAAGATGGATTGGGTACTCAACTAAGAAACAAAAGTATAATTATCTCAATTTTCTTTTTTTCCCCACCCAAAAAAATGCACTGACAATCTGGATTCAGAAACAGTTAAAACCAAATAAATATACCCATTTTCTTTGTTTACTGATGAAGGTCATACAATACAGTCCTGACTGCATCCTGCTGGTCTTCCAAAGATTTAGTAAATGACACATATGAATTATTCTGCTGCTAAGAAGAGTAGATAAGGATTGTTTTTTCTACAACCTGATAACTTCTACTTGCTACTGCTGAAAACTGGTATTACGTGCTGTATCTGGATTTGTTGCTGGTATATGGAAAGATGTATTTTACTCGAAGTGGAAATTTCCAAAGATTTCTGGGGTAGCCAGCAAATATATATATATGAGACAAAGAAATGAAAAGAGCCCCAAACAAACAAATAAAACCAGAAGAAAAAACCAAGTATATAAAATCTGGGAAAACTAGTCCTTAATTTATTGCCTGTAATTGCATTTAGGCAACATTATTAGTACTTGCTGTTTGTGTTCCAAATAAAAGATTAATAGATAAATTAACACTTTGTGTATCTCCCAAAAATGTATTAAACAGATGAACAATGTACTTACTAAGACAACAAACCTAATTGAAATTGTTCTCCAGATTAACTTTACAAAGCCTAATGGTATAATTTTTCTTTTGTGTGGTGCTTCATAGTTACATCACTGCAGAGCACCCTGTGAAGTTCACTCAGGCAGGAGCCACAGGATCACAGAATAATTCAGGCTGGAAAAAACATGTGGGGGTTTCTAGTTTGCAGTCCAACTTTCAGCAGGAAGTAGGGTCACCTAAGAGGGCAGAAGAGGTTGCTCAGGGTTGAAACCTTCTGAGAATGGAACCTGCAAAACCTCTCTGGGCAACCCTTCCTATATTGATGATCTTGATGATCTTCCTCGTAGATACAGGGAGCTGCTATTAGGAGCCTCCAAAGCCATCCCTTCTCCAGGCTGAACAATCCTCATCCCACATCAAGCACCAGAGAGGTGCTCCAGCCCTGACCATCTCCAGGGCCTCTCCTGAGCTTGATCCACTTGATCCATTTGTACTGAGGGTCTCAACCCTGGCTGGACTATGAAGGTAGAGTCTAACAAGTAGAGTAGAGGAAAATAATAACTTCCTTCAGTCTCCTGGTTGTGCTCCTGCTCACACAGTTCAGGTTACCTTCTCTGCAGGCAGAGCATACCTCTCATTCATGCTCAGCTCCCTTTCCACCAGCACTCCAGGGCCTTTTGCCTAGACCTTCTGCTCAGCCTCTCAGTGACACTGTGTTCTGTCACAAAGGTTAATCCCTCCCACGTGCAGGATTTTGCATTTGTCCTTGTTCACAGTTGGCAGACCATGACCAGCCCATTCCTCCATCCTGTCCAGGTCCTTCTGGATGGCAGCCCCATCCTTCAGTGTATCAACAGCTTCTCCCCAGTTTACAACCATCAGGAGTGCACTCTCGTGACTGCATCAAAACACCTCCTTGATGCTATTGCCAGGTCTCAGGACACCCCCCTGAACCACTGTCCTTGTTACACGTCTCCAGGGATACTTTGACCCATCAATGACTATGCTCTGAGTACAAACATCCAGACAGTTTTGATCCATCAAGTCAGAAATGTGCCCAGATGGCCAAGAAGGCCAATGGAATTCTGGCCTGTACCAGCAATAGTGTGGCCAGCAGGACCAGAGCAGTGATGGTCCCTCTGTACTCAGCACTGGTGAGGCCACACCTCAAGTGCTTGTCCCGTTCTGGGTCCCTCACAAGACACTGAGAGGCTGGAGAGTGTCCAGAGAAGGGAACAGAGCTGGGGAAAGGTCTGGAGCACAAGTCTAAAGAGGAGTCTGATTTAGTTGCCAAGGTGATCATTGGTCCAAGGTTTGACCCAATAATCATGGAACTTTTTTTCAACCTTAATGATTCTATCTATGATTCTTTGTCTACCTATCCAGACTGTAACATCCTAAATTGGATATAGAGTGTATCCAAGAAAACCTTGCTATGTTTGGGGCAAATGTCATCCACTGCTCTACCCTCACCCCCAAATCCAGTTATTTTATCGTAGCACATCAACCAAGTTAGTTGGACATGATTTACCCTTGGTAAATCCACACTAACATTTACTAATTGCCTGGAAAGTATCCATAGCTGAAGTGGAATATTCAGCAGGAATGTTTACCACCCATTCTCCCCTTGAAATGAAACATGGCAGCTTTACAGCACATACAGCACCAAATGCTTCTCTGGGGAAGCACTAATTTATCCAGAAAAATGGATTTACTGATATTTGCTTTTGCCTACACAATCGCCCAAACTGTGGCAAATAAGGCTCATCTCTCTCATCCCACAGCCTCTAAATGCAGTTTGAGGTTTATTGTTTTGTTGTTATTTTTTGTTTGTTTGTTGTTTTTAATACACTTGTTGTTTAGAAACAAACTGCAGTTTAACACAGGGTGGGAAGGCATTTTCCTTGTTTGCACATAAGCAAGCTCAGATGCCTGTCACATTCAACTGTTTAATCCATATTTATAGTCAGGGTGATAGGAATAAAAGCTCTTCACAACCAAGCCACAGCTCTGAGTTCATGGTTCAAAAGGGGTCATAGAAAGACAACAAAGGGAATAATCGATGTAAATCTACCCCTGCACTTTTAGACTGGCTTTCATCAGAAGGCAATGAGAAGTCACATGGAAAACAGAGTTAAAAAGACAGTTCCACACAAATCAATGCTCAGAGACAGAGGAACAACCCTTAAAACTGGATTAATGTCTCTCCTTTTTCTCCTACTGAGAAGCTATGATGCCAGACTAAGCCAAAACTTCAGAAAAGTATTTGGGTGCCAAGTGAAGAAAAATAATCATTGAGAAATGTATGATGGATACAGGGAACAAAATTCAAAGCCTCTGCAGTGTAGTACATGAGAAAATAACTGTCTATGCCATTGAAACCTGGGACACCAGACCATCAGGACAAGGTATCCACAGTGTTTCCTCAGCAAAGCGTTGGTTAAGAAGTGGCAGGGAAAAGCACACACCAGGGTAGTCTCAGGCAGTAACTCCTCAAGCCAGAAACAAGAGTAAAAGAAGCAGGATTCAAATCTGGGGCCTCAATTCAGATGTCTAGGAGTCTAGTGCCATGTGAAAGACTTTGGGGCATTCCCCATGGCCTCCAACTGCTGCTCCAGAAGGCCACGAGTCTGCCCTACGTCCTGTATCTCACCTGACACAGATGGATTTTTGGGGTATCCTGAAACCACTGAAGTGCAACAAGCAGCACTAAAAGTTTTGTTGAATTATATTTGGTGATCTCTGTCCAAGAGAGTTTAGTCTATTCAAAATCTGAGTTTCCTCAGGAGCAGATTGTTTTCTGTGAAATGCCTACCCTGATGGAGGTCTAGCTTAGTTTCAGAGGCACTGACATATATGTTATGTAAGAAATGGAGAGACAAAGAGGCACTTTTTGTATCCTGCATGTAAATCCTGATGTTTCTCCAGCTGCTCAAAGATACACAAACCCCATGATTCTCAAAAACATCCTTCTGCATCAAAATCATAGGAAGCTTTCCATGGACTGTCACTTCAGCAACACTCAGAGCTCCAACAGCTAAGCAAATTCACCTTGAAATCCCTTAAAACCTGGGAAACCATGTGTATGAAACAATTTTATTTTCCCTGTAGTGCTCCTCCAACAAAAATTGACACTTAACTTTTGCTTCTTGCCCCTCAGATACTGGAAGCCTCTGGAAATGCTGTGACGATGCAAAGGACCTTACTAATCATTTATACATTACACAAGAGATCACAGGGGATCACAACATCCCTTAAGAAGGGGTAAACTGAGGCATTTCAATGACACATGGGGACGTGCAAGCTTCTGACAGACCATGAATATTATGGATTCACTGACCACTATCCTGTACATTGGCTTTTTAACACTCCTCTTGTCTTTGTAGAAAGACTTGGTGATTTCAAGTGATCTCTAAACTGACAGGTATCAGCTCAAATTACGTCAAAAAAAAAGTTTCCACCAGCTGCCAGAGCTGTCTCTTGGCTTGAATCCAACTGGCTAAAACTCAGCCCTGAAGCTTTTGGCTATGACAGAATGCATTTATTTTGTATGTAAGGAATAAAGCTAATTAATTTTTAGACCTTGCTGAATATGAGGCTCTTCCCCTTATTGCTGGCAGTACTTACAATGGATCTTTTAATGCTTTTTGCACTGACCAAGAAAAAAAAAAATCACAGCTTTAGCTGAATAAAGCATTTCCTAATGGTGGTACAGGACCTGGAAGCATTAGAGCTAATTGAACTCACTGTTCTTGGAGTAGACACACAAAGGTCAGGTTGTTTTAACAGCTTGTATGCTGTCAAGCTGTATTTGTTCTGGAATCCAGACACCAGTCCTTTCTACCCCAAGCAGTAATGACTCAGTGTACCAAGTCCAAGAACCCAACTTAGGAGCCAATTCCATTCCTAAGCCCTAGTAAAATAGACAAAGGCAGGCAGCAAATACCAAGGGCTTTATTCCATGGATTCCCACAGACTGAGGATGAGAAGAACAATTATATCATCTTCATTAATTCAGGCTTTCTGTCTTTGCATCCCATGTTTCCTATGCATCAGGTACAGATCATTTCCTTGGAGAAAGCCATCATTGAGTAAGGCAATCACCCTGGACTGGAATACAGCAGGAGATGAAAAACCTTCTGTTCTTTTAGGAATTTCCACCAGTTTTCTATTACCCTTTTTGTTAGAAATAATGAAGTAAAGAAGAAAATGTCTGTCTCCAGCTTCCAGGCATTGATTCTTATTATGTTTTCTCTCTGCTACATTTGAGAACCTTGAATGCTCAGTATTTTCCTGCAAGCACAGTACAAGTACAGTGTAATAAAGTTTCCTCTAAGTCTTCATTCTGTTAATCTATAGGCATTTCTAGTTTTTTCATATATGGTATTCTTTTCAAATTGGAATTTTTCCATATGTCTTTTAAAACGCAGCAGAAAGAGGTGCCTATTTTTGACCATTCAACACAGAATTAAAGCTCCTCCTGCATCCTAAAGAGGAGTCAGTTGTCCTAGATTTGTACTGGATGGAATGGCCACTTGACAGCACCCAAGATATAAACCTAAGATAGAGGTCTTAGGTTACATAAATATAATAACAGGTAAATAATGGCAAGAAAATATCACAGTCATGATATTCAATAAGAACGTTACGAATTCTTGGGGAAAATGCTTCTTTCCTTTTACTGTATCACAGATGTGGAAAGATTCATCTCTGAACTATCTCACTAAATGAGATACTTAAGCAGTAAATAATCCTCACACATGTAACATTCAGGATCAGGACATATCACTGGCATCCAACAGCTTTTTTTCCATTCATGTTAAAGCCACTGTTTCTTTGGGCCTCCCTTCAAAGTCCCAGAGTCCCTTTCTCAACCCTTCTGAACCCTTAAACAAGATTGATCTGGTAACTCAATCTCTGCACTTGCAATTGCTAAGTTGATTATCTTCCCTCACAGGTCTGGAAAGGCATTATTTAGCTTTCTTCAAACTTTTAACTCCCTTAGATTGTATGAGAAGCTGCCCCTTTCTTGAGCTATTTCAGTTGCAGCCTGACAGAAACAGTAACTAAAGCACAGGTCTATCGATTAAATATCCTTATTTTTTCCCCTGTAACAGCCCAAGGCATTTAATCAATATGGCAATGCCCCATATCATGGACCAAAGATACAATATCCAGGGATCATAAACTGTTGGAAGAAGTGGTATAAAGTGATTTTATGACCTGACACCTTCTGAAACATCCATTCAGAGTGGAATAGATACATACATTTCCTTTGGCAAGCCAGTTACATAAAAAGAACTAAACATCTCATGGAGCAGCTGCATCACAGAAAAGACCCCTATCATATTATGACTTCACATACATCAAAGGGAAACAGATTTTACAACAGCATTTCTATACAACACACTGTTTATTTCTTGGAAGTGAGGCACAAACACATCCCAAGAGGACAAGGACATGGCAGTCTGTCTAAAATTCCTCCATGAATCCCCCTCCTATAACACCTAAACTTCTCACAAATGCATTATTTCTTGACTTTAATTCTCCTCATAACCTTTTTGGGGAGCTGGCTAGTGTATTTCTTTTTAGAAATGCAGACCTGATTTGTGTTTAAATAGTTTTCAGTAAATAATGCCACTCATGGCCTTGAGGCTGAGCAGGGAGCAGTGAATGCCCTACTGCAGATACACTTGGTAGTCAAACAAGCAAAATAACCCCCCAAATTAACTGAATAACAGCACTAATAACTTCACTTGTAAAACCATTAGATACTTGTATGTTCTGTGGCTATGAGATGCACTTCATAAAAAAATGCACACATTTATTTGCCTTTCTTCCAAAAGTATAAACATATACCATCAGCTTTATAGACAACTCTTTCCCAATGGAAATCTGCCTCATGACAGTTAGATCAAAAATTCTGTAGTATAGAAATTATTTGAATGAAATCCCAAAAATACATCATTTTTCTGTTTTCGTTTATTCCCCATCTCTAAAAAAATCCCTCTTTGACCTTTGTAGATATAAATTGAAGCAAACAATGGAAACAGGATAGTGGCAACTCTTACAAGTGAAAGCACCTATGAGCAAAAGAATATTTTAGTTCTTTTCTCCTCAGGACATGGTTAAAAAAATTGACATTTTTTGTGTCAGTGTTTAAAATCATGGTCCATGTGGCATGAATTTTAAGTGGTCAGAGGACATAGTCTTTTGTCAATGTCCCAATTGCTTGGTGGGAGTTTGGCAACTGAGACTAATTATAAAAACTCAGTGGTCATCAGCAAAACTCAATATTCATCAGCTCAAAGCTCTTGAAAATTAAAGGTGCAATCGATTTCTATGGAAATCTTAGGACAGAAGCCAGGGTTATGCATCTGATATAAGACCCATGGAAGCCTGGGAAACAAAAGTTACTCTGGCAGTCACTATTAACATCTGCATTTTCCTAAAGTTTGCCAGTCATTTTATCAGTAAATCCATGAAAAATAAGTTCTTGACCATACTTACGAGCGTGTTCTGAAAGAGGATATTTTTAAAACTTCTGCATCTGGTCCTATTTGGCTACGAGGAAAAATGCGTATTTGCAATACTCCTTCATTTCCCACCATCTCCTATTTCAGACCATCAGGACAAAAATCTCCAAGATTAAACCTGATTTGCTTGGTCATAGCATGGACTGTCCATTGAGGTACCTTGTGTTACAGAGTGAAATTTGGGTCATGGCAAGCCCCAAGGTTTATTGAGTGAGATTCAACTCAATTGACATTAGAAATCTAAAGCCCAGGTGATTAATCAAAGAGGGTAAGTCATTAAATCCCGAAGTAGATCTTTCAAATGGGGGAGGACCTTCTAAAACCACTTTCTCAAGTGGTTATGAAGCAGAGCTTGAGAACTGGTTTAGCACAGGTTCAGAGTGAGACATATGTCACCAGCCTAGAAATCCCCACCTTCCTTAGAGTTAGGAAAAGAATATAGATGGGTTTAAATACTGGTTTGTTTGTTTGATTTGAATTTCAGCTTTCTACTGTGGGATGATGTTAATTTTTTAGAGCTTTTTAACACAATTGGGTTTTTTTGAAATATGTTTGAATGGAAATTTCTGTGATTGAAAGTACCAGAGCAAACTTTAGAAGAAGGATTATGCAAATCATAGAATCATAGAATGGTTTGGGTTGGCAGGGACCTTCAAGATCATCTTGTTCTAGCCCTCTGCCATGGGCAGGGACACCTTCCACTATCCCAGATTGCTCCAAGCCCCATCCAGCCTGGCCTTGAACACTTCCAGGGATGGAGCAGCCACAGCTTCTCTGGGCAACCTGTGCCAGGGCCTCACCACACTCACAGGGAAGAATTTCTTCCTCATATCAAATTTAAACTTACTCTGTCAGTTTGAAGCCATTCCCCCTCATCCTGTCATTACATGCCCTTGTAAACAGATTCATGTCTATCAAATGGCCCACATGGATAATAACCAAGGACACTGGAAAATAGTTTAAGTGATAAAAACCAGTAAATGTGTTTTTTACACCGAAAAAAAAAAGACTTGCCTGAGCATTGTTTTGTAGAGGAACATGAGACATAGCAAAGACTTGAGACAGGGCTGTTTGTCTTGTCCCACACAAGTCATTCTGACTTGACACACACATCCTGGTCATTGTGGTGTTATGGCTGTAGGGATCATGATATGTGGGGGTACGTGAGCAAAATCTATGACACAGTATGAGTGAGAATGCATCACTAGAATCAGTGTTCTTTAAAACAAATACCACTTTTATGTTTTGTTGCACTGATTTCCTAAAAATTGTGCTGTGAATGCACTTATTTCCATTCCTTGATTAAAACACAAGAATAGGTAACTGTTTCAGAGGGAGATACATGTCTGCCTTTGGCCAAGTTAGTCCCTNTTCTTCCTCATATCAAATTTAAACTTACTCTGTCAGTTTGAAGCCATTCCCCCTCATCCTGTCATTACATGCCCTTGTAAACAGATTGATGTCTATCAAATGGCCCACATGGATAATAACCAAGGACACAATGGAAAATAGTTTAAGTGATAAAAATCAGTAAATGTGTTTTTACACAAAAAAACCCCTTGCCTGAGCATTGTTTTGTAGAGGAACATGAGACATAGCAAAGACTTGAGACAGGGCTGTTTGTCTTGTCCCACACAAGTCATTCTGACTTGACACACACATCCTGGTCATTGTGGTGTTATGGCTGTAGGGATCATGATATGTGGGGGTACGTGAGAATGAGTGAGAATGCATCACTGGAATCAGTGTTCTATAAAACAAATACCACTTTTATGTTTTGTTGCACTGATTTCCTAAAAATTGCGCTGTGAATGCACTTATTTCCATTCCTTGATTAAAACACAAGAATAGGTAACTGTTTCAGAGGGAGATACATGTCTGCCTTTGGCCAAGTTAGTCCCTGTCTTCCTCTAAAGAAATAAGCTCAGCTGAACCCCACCTTTGTATGCCAGTTTTGTCTCTCTCTGATGGAAGCAATAGTATCTTCTTTTTTCCTGTTCTGTGAATGAAAGCCAACGATATGTTGATGTAGATTCATAGAATAATAGAATGGTTTGGGTTGGAAGGGGTCATAAAGGTTATCTGATTCCAACCCTCTGCCACGGGCAGGGACACCTTCCACTATCCCAAGCTGCTCCAAGCCCCATCCAACCTGGCCTTGAACACTTCCAGGGATGGGAAATCCACATCCTCTCTGAGCAACTTGTTCCAGTGCCTCACTATCCTCCCAGTTAAGAATTTCTTCCCAACATCTAATCTAAACCTTCTGTCCCTCAGTTTGAAGCCATTCCCATTTGTCCTGTCACTTCTCTTGTAAATAGTCTCTCTCCATCTTTCTTGTCGGTTCCCTTCAGGTATTAAAGGCTGCAATTAGGTCACCCCAAAGCCTTCTCCTGACTGAACAATCCCAACTCTCTCACAGCAGAGCTGCTCCATCCCTCTGATCATCTTGGTGTCTTCTCTGGACTCTCTCCAACAGCTCCATGTCCTTCCTGTGCTGGGCCCCCAGGGCTGGAGGCAGCTCTGCAGGTGGGGTCTCACCAGAGCAGAGCAGAGGGGCAGAATCTCCTCCCTCCCCTGCTGCCCACACTGCTTTGGATGCAGTCAGTGCACTCTGGCACAAAAGTGCCTGGAATAAAAAACTAAACCTCCCTCCTTACAGCTCTTCATGGCATTAGAAAATGTCCCCCATTCTGGGTAAGTGTTGATATCCAAGTACAGGTTGACTGAGAAACAAAATTAACAGAGAGACAGTGACTTCCTTCACATTATTTCATATTTATGCAGCTATAAGGAATGTTCAATGAAATATATCTATACCTCTACACGTAATTGGTGTGATATAAAGTTGAAAAATTTTGTACAATACATTCACATTTTACTTGGAAAGATCTCTGTTTTCCTTTAAGCATTTTGCAATAGCTGAAACATTTCCTTTCTACCCCGTTCTTATAATGATTGTGAAAGAACACACTGTTTAATTTTTTTTTCAAGGTCATTTTTGTGTTTCGCATTAATGTTTGAATATAACAGAAACATCCAACTACTGCTTGTGAGACCAGAGGGACAAAGGCACAGAGATTTGAAAGGACCTGACAGAAAACCAGCCCTCTGCTTTTAAAGGCAGAAAAATCACCAATTAAATGTACAATTCTCAGAAGCACAGCAGGGATGGTACATAATACCATGGAAAAACAAGTTTATAAAAATCTGACCAACTGAATGACATTTGTAAGAATGTTGCCTTCAGGGGAGTTCTGATTTGTTAAAGCTTGTTGTAGATTTTAATGAAATACAGTTTCTTATAATTTAGTTTGATGCACCTGAAATTTAAGATTGCAAGCACGTCAGGGGGTGGTTGTTGCAAGGAACAACAGGTGAAGTTCTGTTTTCATTGCCCTGACGATACACTTGGAGTAAGTACTGATTTTAGTACTTAGTCCAGCTTACAGTGCACTGAGTTGGAGTCAAATATTTCACAATGAAACAGTAATTTAAATCTCCTCCTCTTTCTTCAGTCACCTTTTATTCCAAAAATCCACTATCAACAGAAAAAGAAACCAACAAAAAAAAGGAGCAAAACCAAACAAATGAACAAAATATTCCTATTACTTGGATTTATCTCAGATTGAAACTGGGAAACCTGAGACCAAAATTTACCTTTCTTCACCTCTAAATATAACTACAGAAACCATCTGTAGCTTGGCTTGGTCACTGGATCTGGGCACACAACAGCAAACAACTCTTCAAACAGAGAGAAGGAATCTGTTCTTAACCAGGATTTTCTGGACCATTCTTTGTTGGGAGGTGAGCTCAGCTGGAAACAGACTTTAAGATACGATTGTAAATGCAAATAAGCAGAAACAGTTATAAATATGGAATTTGCGTGAGGAAAGAAAGGAGCTGCAGATAAAAGAGAAAGAAGCAATTGTTTTAATCCTATTAAGAGTGTGATTAATGCAATTAAAGTAAGATATTTCAATTAGGCCATGTTTCAAGCTGCTTTACTCCAAAGCACTTCTCCCTGTGGTACCACCCTTTAGCACAGGAGATATGACATCGAGTTTGGCACTGGTACTACAATATCCCTGTCCCATTTATCCAGCAGGAATTACTTTTTTTTTTCATAGTTTAACAATTTGGGCCTAAAGGATTTAGAAATGTAGAATAGGAGTATAGGTAGGATATATCATGAGTTCAGATTTCTTAATTTGGGAAAAAGAATATGGGTCCCTCTCTCCAGAAAGAGGAAGAAAAATTTATTTAGGCTTGAAACCCAGCCTTGATAAGCCAAACTCATGCTGGTGAATCATGGCTGTGACCATGATTGGTGACCTGAATCAAGGATTGGTGTTGGTGGGCTGAAGAGGAAGAAGCTGCTCAGTGAACACTCAGGAAGGTGTCAGGAAGAAATACAAATAATTTTGCTGCATTATCTGCAAAGCTCATTGAAAAATCTTGGATTACAAAAAGATGAGGCAACTGATCAAGGAGAGGGAATAATTCAGCCTGGATTAACCCTGTGTTCACTAAGATTCAGAAAATACCCCACATTCACACCTTTTCCATTGCTAATTGACATTCTGGATGTCATTTGGTAAAGGATGTCCTTACTTTGTCACGACTGTAAAGAGGACTGGCAGCTCCTGAATTGCATTTTCCTGTCCATTGAAAATTGGATTTCAAATGTGAAACATACTGACTTTCACATTATCACCCCTGAACTCCCCCTGAACATGGAGTAAACATCTGTAAAACTTCACTCAAGAAAAAAACAGGAAATATTGATTGTGAATGAGAGGGAAAAAAAGCTGAAGTGATGAAATATCAAAGTACTTCCTTCTTCCCAAATGCTTCAAAAAGATGCATTTTGCCATTGATTCATCCTATTCATTCTTCAGTTTGAGACAGATTGAGAGTAAGAGCAAAAGGGGAAGGCAGCTTTTCACCCTGAAAAGCAATTTGCTGTTTGGCTGAGAAAAAGAAACAAAAATAACAAGAAAGAAAAGTGAGAAATAAAGCTCTGCACAAGTTCAGTCCAAGGGACCTCACAGACCTGGGAATGAAAAATATTAAATGAACCACTGATGTGCTCTGATGGAGAATGCTATGGAGGAGAAAAATAATAATAGAAAACAAACAAACAGGAGGGAGTTTCAGTGGAAGATTGGCTTGTTGTCAAGAGCAGCATCTGGTGCTATGCAAGCAGAACAAGAATTACAAGGGCTACCTCACACTCAGTGCTTCTGGGTACCAGATATTCACCAGCTGAGGTCAGGAAGACATCTTCACCACAGGGCATGGATGTGTGCATCTGAATCTCACTGCATGTTCATGCATTGGTCCAGAAAAAAAACGAATTCCGTAAAGGAATTGAAGATATTAATTTTAGGCAACTTTAAAAAATGGACAGCTGAGGAGAGCAAAATTCTGGTCAGATAAAGGAAGAGTTTGCAGTGTTGGTCGTTCCCTCCTCCCCTGTCCTGGTCAAGGTAGAGATGGCTAAAACTTGACATGCAAAATTAATGTAAATGCAAGAAAGACAACATAATTCAACACTTGTGTGGTGCAGTGATTTGGATTTTGGGGAAGATTATACCGCACTGCTTAAATCTCTGTGTATTTGTGCATCAACAGCCAATCCTGTTTCACTTGGTGAGTGTGGTGAGATCATGTCTCATGCCATGATAATGTTTGTTCTGCATCTCCTGCCTTCAGACAAAACTGGAATAATGGACTTGCTACTTTCTTCTGCTTTCTTTTTGAGCATCCACAGGTCACAGATTAACTTCCTTTGCATGTAGACAAATGAGTTTGGATGGGACCACCCACACATGTAGAGGTCGTGAAACAAGAACTTCTACAGATGGGAGGCTTTGAAAAAGACTGGGAGAAAATATGGCCTAGGGAGACAGGTTAACTGCCTATAAATAGCAAAAAAAGTCTGTAAAAAAAAGAGATGTTTGTTTTAGTAATTAGTGAAGTCAAACCAAGTGTGTTAGACCAACATCGTGGCAGGGAATATTTAATGCTTCACAAACAAACATTCTCAAAAAGTCATTCAAGCCATTGATCAGTCTGACAGGAGTGAAGAATGATTTTTACAGGAGTATATAAAACTCTCGTATTTTTCCTTGAAACATGGAGAAAAACAAATCAACTAAAAAGAAAGGAGAATGATACCAACTATTAGACTTGAGTACTGCTGAACCATTCCAAGCTTGAGGTGACCTAGGGCTTTCCCAGATGTTGATGGGATGGGTGATGGGCTTTGCAACATGAGGCTGCAGAACAGAGAACTCCTGCCTTTCTAAGAGATGTGACTAATGTCTGTTTCTCAAATCCAAAGTGTATAAGGTGGCCAAACACTTCTTCTGAGATTTAGTCCTAAAATATGTTAAGAAAACTCTCTATTGTCTGGATGCCTTTTGAATCATCTAGACAACAAATACATTCTAAAAAAAGGAGTGATTTAGTCCCTTCCTGTGACTGAAGGGTTGGAAGCAGGTGATCTTTAAGGTCCCTTCCAGTCTAAACCATTCTATGATTCTATGATTATCATAAGAAAAGTCTCAGGAAGTCTGAAACTAAATATTTTCAGTGATTGAAAGGAAACTGAGAAAAATGCAATCAAAGCACAATTTAACTATCTTGAGTTTGGTTAAAAGTGCTGTGCCTTGACTGCCAGTTACATCCAGCATGGACATTCTATGGAAACACAGGAGCACCAGGAACTTCCCAGAACCTGTCGCCTTTGGGGCATAGATATCCATTTATCCATTTCCTCCTGCTCTGCCACTAATCCCTGCCAGCAAGGACATCTACACTGGGAAAAATAATGTATTACACTGTCACAGCAGAGCTTAATCGATCTGCAGCTTTTACCACGGTGACATCTGATGGTGTTTTCAAGCACCAGTACATTCTGTTAGCAAGGTGTCAAGCCAGACCCAGCTCAACTGCAAAAAGTGCAGCTTCACTGCTCATAAACATCCTCAGTGTGCTGACAGACTTAATGAACCTGCAGAGACCAGGGTGACACAGAGGTTTCAGCCTGAAGAAGGCCCAGGCATGACATTATCACTCCCTACAACTCCCTAAAATGAGGTTGTAACCAGGTAGGGGCTTGGTCTCTTAGGTAACCAGAGACAAGACAAGAGGAAATGGCCCTAAGTTGAACGAATGGATGTTCAGGTTGGACATCAGGAAGAATTTCTTCTCTGAAAAGGTTGTTAAGCATTGGAACAGGCTGCTCAGGGAAGTGTTGGAGTCACCACCTCTGCAAGTATTCAAGAAATGACTGGACATGGTACTTAGTGCTCTGGTCTGGTTGCCAAGGTGGTGATCGGTCAAAGGCTGGACTCGATGATCTTGGAGGTCTTTTCCAACCTAAATAACTCTGTTATTCTGGAAAAAAATAAGTATTCTCTTACACCTTCTGGAGGTGTGTCTTTTTCTTATTGCCTTCCATTGATAGGTCTGAAATGATCATCTTTTTGCCTTCTGGAATTATTATGAGGAAAGTCTGCTGACTCCTTACCAGGTCTTTAGGGATTGTAAATGCATTTAGAAGTTGGACCAGAAAACCCCAGCCATGAGGCAAAATTTTGCTCTTCTAGGTTGTTCCTCTTTCTCACTGAAGGACCATTTGTGTGTGGCTACATGGGGGCCAACATTTTATTCATTTGTGCAAACAAAGCAGGTACAGCAGAATTTTATGATCTGTTTGAGAACACTCATTCAACAACCTCTTTCTATTGTTCAATCCTAATCAATTTTGGGTGCTAAAACAATACCCACACTGCCTGTTACTGCAGGCAGCACTGCTGAGGACTGGGATACCTGATGGAGAAGTAATCTGGTATCCATGGGTGTTTATGACAACAAATATTGATGTAGCACAGTATGCCACAGCCAGACACTGCAGGCATGTCACTACAGTCTGGGGCTGGAGACAGAGTAGACAACATCCCTCAGCTGGTCCAGAAGCTGATGGTCAGTATGGGACATATTCTGGCTTTCCTTCTGCCAGATTATTTCTATCCTAATTCCATGCTGATCCTCCAGATTCATTACAATGGCACCAAAAACAGAATCAGACTTTGTGGCTCTTTTGCCTCATCCTGGAAAGTACTCCAAGTAATTAGAGATAAAGTTAAAATAATAACAATAAAAAAAGTAGGCCATGATCTGCTCTACTTTGTTTCTCACATCCCTCTGATGCTTTGTGTTACCTGTGGTCTCATTTTCTACTGCCCAAATCAATCTGCTGCCTGGTTTTGGGCATGCTGTTCTCACTTCCAAATCCTTGGACTTTCAGGTCTTACTTTATTGCATGCTGCTGATCCTCTGCAATGTTTAAATCCTCTCTAAATACAGTACCCAGAATTCAATGTTCTCCCTGCCAACAAAATTTGGCGTTATGCAAGCAGTATCTATACTCAGCAGTCTTTTTCTCACTAAAATAAATTTCCAGGTAGACACAGAAATATGTTATTCCTCTTCTGTCCTCCAGCATATCTATTCCTAAAAAATTGTGAATTATATTTGCCATTTATAGAGGTTTACAGAAAATTAATGACCATCACCTTTATGATCATGGTGGAAAAGATTTGTTTCCATGTGTTATTTGGGATTAGTCTCTATTAGAGCCCAAGGCTCCAAGTAGCACTTCAGTCACCTCTTCATGCTGACTCTATTATCTCCTTTAGCACTGAAAAAACTCCCTGTCTTATCAAATCAAGAATTCCTTTCAGGCCATGGAAAAGTATCATCAGTAGTAAATCAACTACACAATATCCTTGCTGATCACATTGAAGCCATTTCAAAATCTATGGATCAAAAAAGTGTTTATAAATACATTCCAAAAAGCAGTAGAAAAACAAAAACCCACCAAAACAACAACAGAAAGCACCAAATCAAACAAGACCCCCACGAAGCACACAAAGTCCATCTCCAACTGACCATCAGGAATAAAATTTAGTTTTTTTGTGACTCACAGCACAACTGTTAAAGCTGGAGCACCCTGGGCTCAGCTTTCTTAAAAATCATTCCAAGTGCTAAATAAATCTATGCATCCCCAGGAGAATTTTTATTTTATTAGACACCCCTAAGCTTTCACGCAGCTGCAGGACAAAGCTGCTCCCCTGGGAAGGTCAAACCAGGACAGGGGGTGACATCAAAGTGAGCTGGGGCAGTGCCCTCACCACCAAGGGCTCAGTCCCACAGCACCTGAGGGGGAGCAGAGCAGGTCTGTGACAGAAATCAGAGTCACATGAAGGATCTCCAAAGACATCTGTAGGAATAAGGCAGATCCAAGGCCAAGACAGAAGCAGAAACCAGTGAGTTGGGTCAGGTTCATTGTGGTACATGGCTGGGCAGGGCAGACTTATGGCAGGGACAAGGAGCAGTGGACTGAGATCCCTTGTATGTCCCAAGAAAAAGGGTGCTGCTCCTGTGGAGGAATCTCACAGGTCTTTCTCACAGTTGTGTAATCCAAGGATACAGATACAGGGCCTAAATCATGGTCAGCTGAACCTCTGGGCAGGAGGAAGTCTCTGGGCAGAGACTGTCAGTGCACTCAGGGCCCTGCACAGGTTTTGCCAAAAAGCAGCTGCCTCCACACTCATAAGTCAAGGAGGGATGAGGAATAGGCACAACTGGTGCCTTTCCACCACCTGTGAGTGCTTTTGGATGCAGCTTTGTCCTGTTCTCCCATACAATGACCCAGGTCCTGCACAGCACATGGCAGTGGCCATTCCCAGTGGAGAGTTTGGATGCTGTCACCTTCCTTCTGCATGGCAGATGTCCCTGCTCACTGCAGGGAGGTTGGACCAGATTATGTTTAAAGGTCACTTGCAATTCAAACTCTTCTATTTTATAATTTAATCATGGGGACATAACCAGGCCTTGGATCCACAGGACAGCCCCTGGCCTTATTTTACTCAGCAGTATGGATACATTCCCTCCTGAATTCTACCATCATATTCATTTTCCCTCTTCCTATAAATCCTCCTTATTTCCAGCCTTAATGCTAATCAAACACAATCAGGACTGAGAAATCCAACAGCTTGTTAAAGTGAAATGTGATGATTACCTGTTACCCTTGAAGGAGAGAGAAATGCCAACCCAGCTCCCACGTGTAACATCAATGCCTGTGTGGCTCATCCAAAGGACTATCGAGGACACACACCATAATTTTTTTGACTTTTCTTTTGTGGAAATAACTTGGAGAACAAATGGTAATTGCAAACCAAGTCTGGGTCATCTGAAACCCAGATAGAAAGTATTTGGATAAAGTAAAATGATTATGGAATTTTAATGGCTTTAAGATGAAGAAGGATAGATTTAGATTGAATATTAGGAAGAAATTTCATGTGAGGGTGGTGAGACACCATCACAGGTTGCCAAGAGAAGTTGTGGATGTCCCATTCCTGGAAGCGTTCAAGGCCAGGTTGGATGGGGCTTTGATCAGCCTGGGATAGTGGAAGGTGTCCCTGCCCATGGCAGGGGGTTAGAATAAGATGTTCTCTAAGGTCCCTTCAAACCCAAACCTTTCTATGAGTCTGTGATTTATACCCAACAACCAGTCTAACCAAAGTTAACAGAAATTGCTGAGTGTCCTCACCTTTGTCAAATCAGTGATTTTGTCCCTAAAGCAGTTCCCTAACAGGAAGAGATTTCTTTGGGGGGAAAGGCAGGGGAGGAGGACAGGATGAGAATGAAAATCAAAGAATTATTCATGGCTGCAACTTTTTCCGATTAGATAATGATGGTTTGTGATACAATATGAACATGTCCTGTTTACATTGCACCTTGCAGCGTGATCTGACAGGCAACAGTAAAAGCAATTATACAAACACCCTTCTTGAAATATGTTTCACTAGATACTGTTACAGATATCCAGTGCTGGAGACTCCAAAATTCCCCAGAAAGTGTTTCAATCTCCTTATCATTAAACAGCTTTTCTTAATATCTATTCTGGTTCTTTCTTGCTGTAGTTTTAGTCCATTACTTCTTGTTCTTCCCAACTGTAATAAACAAAAAGAGCAGTGATTATTCTTTTCCTCTTTGCAGCAGACTTTTATGTATCAAGAGACCATTATCTTCACTTCTATCTTTTCTTTTTTAGCTTAACCAACTCTTTTTGTAATCTCCCCTGTGCAGTCAGGCCTGGAAGCTCTTGGATCACTCCTGCTGCTTTCCTGAAAATTCTCAGTAACTGCTCCATGTCTTAAAGTGAGAGCCCAACACCAGAGAGCAGATTAAATTGGCCTGGTCTAATGTGGTGAAGCCACATGAAAGCCACATGAAAGAATTAAATTAATCAAAGCCACATTAAAGTCAAATTGATTAAAGAATTATTTTTTAAATAAAGTAAAGCCTGTGGTCTGAACCCAGGCACCACCCAGCCCTGAAGGAAGAACTCAGACTCAAACAGTAACGTGGAATAATTAATTGCCCTGCAATGGAATGTGTCCAGCCTGGTGTGGCTTCTAATTCAGCTACCTAAGCACAAACATCTGCATATGAGATGCCCTGTGGTATCCTATAAATCCATGTGGATCTGAGTGATACAGGACAGGCCCTGTTTGAGGCTGTAAGAGACCCCACAGCCAGTGGGATTCTAGGGCATCACTGATCCCATCTTTGAGTAGCCACGGGTAGGAATCATAACGTTTCCTAAGTCTCTGGTAAACATGTAGGGTACCTGGACAACACACCCAGTATGAATTCCTAATCTGGATACACCCAAAGTTAATTGGGTGAGATGACCTCTCCTCATGCATCAGCTAAGCTGTAATGAATTCTCTGTTTGTGTTCTTTGCTTATGGCAAAGCAGTTCTTAAATTTTCTTCTGCTTAAGATGTAAGGAAATCATGTTAATAGTCACCAGAAATTAAGTTTAACTGTTTCTTCACTAGTTTGAGATCTGTGTTATTTTTGCATGGATAGGGAGAAACATTGCTGAGCATCATCAAGATCTCAATCCCTCAAGTAAGATGGTGCAGGTAACAGAAAAAATAAAATAGGGAACAAAAGGAAGTTTTAATACTAAAGAACACAGTATTCTGAAGCAGAAAGCTGATTCATTAAAAGAAAAAAAAAATCTATTATTTGGCAGGATAAGGTTGAGTTGATTTGGAACAAGAAATGGGCAGCCTGTTTTATGTCCATGCCTGCATGGCTGCACATCCATCCATCTCACTGAGGAAGAGCTGAAAGACAAACCCGAGTCTTTGAACTTGAAATGGAAGTAACCAGAAAGAACTTTATGGTTCTACACTTCTCTGTACTGAAAGGGTTCTTACAGCTCTCTCTGAAGCATTTGTGTTCACACTTATCCCACTGAACTTGGATAATGCTCTCAGGCACGGGGTGGAATTCTTGGGATGTTCTTGTGCAGGGCCAGGAGCTGGGACTTGAATGGTCCTTGTGAGTTCCTTCCAAGTCAGGATATTCCATGAATCGATGAACTTCAGATGTCTGATTCAGGAGCTCAGAACAGGAACCCAGCTGTCCTACACTCCCTCCAAAACCAACAGACTGAAACAGGAACCTCCAGGCAATGGTTCAGTCCATGGATGAAGATGACAGAATTCCTTGGACAGGTAGGACTTAGAAGTAGAAGGAGGTCATTTGTGGTTTCTGAGCCCTGGTGTACATGCATTGAGTGTCTCCCAGAAACAAGGGTGAAAGAAGACAGCAAGGTATATCCAGTTGTATGAAAATATGATATTCGTATTCCTTTTAGGTCAAAGAAACTGAAATTTAGAGAAAAATGTGATCCTGGCATTTTTTTACTGCTCACGGTTTAAATCAGCTGTTATTGCATCCTTATACTCCTCAATATTGAATAATATCCCCCTTTAAAGACACAACTGGGAAGACAGTCAGGGAAAGCTTGGATGTTGTGAGTAGAATTTAAGATTTCTCTGCTTAGAAAACAATAAACTTATCTGCATGCTCATGAATTCTCCCCAGTCTTATTAAATCAGCAAATGTGACCTGTATAGTGGATAAAGCTCTAATCTCCTTCCATTAATGGCAAGGAGAAATGTCCCTTTGACATCAGTGAAAAGTCTGAAGTTACAGACTTTTCTTTAAACTCTTAACCAAAAAAAGAAAAAAAAAAGTTTCAGGAAAAGGGTAATATCCACTGGGACAGAGTCTAAAGAGGAAGATAAATACAAACAAAGTTTATTTTAAATACAAACAAAGTTTATTTTACTTTTTATATGTTTCAAGTCTATGTAGGAAAAATGTGTTGTACAGTAAAAAGGAACTGAGGCAAGAATTGTTTCTCATAAATGGATAGTACTGTTGTCTATAAAAAAAAGTACATTGTGGCTCTCTAGGTAAAAAATAAAAGCTATGAGGAATCTACACAAACCCACTGAAAATGGATGTAGTGCAGTATTTATTGCGACATAAAAAAGACATAATGAATTTGTGACCCACCAGGTAAATTGTGTTTCTAGAGTCACCTTATACAAAAAGTAGTAACGAAGTTGTGCTTTATAAAGAGAACCTGGTTCCTTTGGATGTGTATTTCTAAGATCATGCCAGAGAAGACCTTAATTCCTTAAGGGAATATAGGAATGACTGAATATTGTCAAAGGGCTGAGCTGCTGATCTTGACCTCATTAACAGTGTGATGGAGAACAAAATTAAGAGACATCATCAGAGTTGGCCACACAAGAACAAGCTATGGCCCAGCAGCACCTCTTCTCCTATGGATCTCCTAAATAAGGACAACCCTCATATGACAGAATTGTAGAAAATATTTCTCTGAAGACCAGGAAGTCAGGACTTTTTCATCACCTTTGTCTAAGGAAATCCTTTCTCCTGACAAAGACAGGCCACTTGCAAAGTAAAATGAACTCCCACATTGTCCCACCCTGCACAGAACTCCTTGCTTTTAATTCCACATTTCAAAATGTTTTCAAGAGCTTCGTGTGTTGCTGAAGTCAGATTTAGCAAGGCTATAATTGACTCTCTTTTCTCTTCTTGAGCATAAGCTGAACTTAACAATTCCCATTTTCCACTTCTGATCGTGCCAGGCCATGACCTGAGAGCTGTGCTACAAAGGTGTCCTACCAGGCCTGTGATTTCTTTCAGGAATATGGAAAAGGCCTCTGATTAAAGTGCTTCCAGGCTTTGTCAAAATGGAAATAAAAGCAATTTCATTTTCTGTAACTCATTTCTTCTTACACATCATTTTCCCTTCATGGTCAATATAGTTATTAAAGCACAACAAGGCAATAAGCATTTACTTTTCAGCTACTTCTGACCATTGCAGATGCCCCAGGTTCTCTGCAGCATTTAAACACAGCTGGCACAGGTGACATGTGATTGTGGGGGGAACAACAGCCTTCCAGAGTGGAAGCCAGAAACACAGCAGGAGTCTCTACTCAGCACAAAAGGATACTAAATATTAGTTTTTAGGCAAAGAAATCAAACCAAAGCTGCCTGGTATTTAAGTTCTTTTTTGAAGATACTTGTCTACCAGTGCGAAAGCCTCCAAGGCACTATTCATCCCAGACTGAGGGGAACTGTCTTCCAGAGGCACAGGAAAGGAGGCTTAGCTTGTCTTGTTCTAGCTGCCTAAATTTCAAGTACCAGCTCTGAAGAGATGACACTATACTGACTGTTGGTTCCTACACTGACTCTATGAAAAGATGATCTGATAAACAGATGTGTATCAAGTAAATAAAATAAAAAATCAAGACATGGAACTCAGAATATAAATCCCAATACTAGAATTCAACTTTTAGTGTCACTGTGGCTTTGAAGATTAATGTGGAATCTTTAGAATCACAAAAAGGTTTGGGTTGGAAGGGACCTTCAAGATCATCCAGTTCCAAACCTCTTGCCACTGGCAGAGACACCTTCCACTATCCCAGGTTACTCCAAGTCCCATCCAGCCTGGCCTTGAACATTTCCAGAGATGGAGCAGCCACAGCTTCTCTGGGCAACCTGTGCCAGGGCCTCACCACCCTCACAGGGACAATTTCTTCCTAATACCTAATCTAAATTGCCCCTTTGTCAGTTTAAAGCCCAGTGACACTTTCGTGACTTTACATGAAACATTTGAGGAATGGTGGCACTGTTGGGACTGTGTTTCTGTGCCAGAAAGGAAAATTGAACAGAAAAAAAAGCACTTCTGCCTCATGTGCAGATTTCCAGCAGAGGTTTCCAGTATGACCTGACCAAACTCGACCATTTTGCTACTTGATGAGATGTGACAAGCTCACAGCCCAGTGCAATTCCACTTCAGGCTACACAGCTGGGACTCAAACCACGACACTTCACTTCTGTTCCTCATTTTCATGGATTCCAGTTAGGTATACATCTCCAGTGCTAATATTCCTAGCTTCTTGGTATTCCTACCCCATTAAGAGGTAAGTTTAATACAATTTCTCAAAGCTTTGACCTTTGGGCAGTGCAATTTATTATATGTGCTGCCACTGGGCACAAAGATAACTCTTAGTGTGGTTTTCCACTCAGTAACCAAGGATCTCCATTCACTCCTCTGTTAAATGAGGCCATTAAGAGAAATGTAACTCACTAGTTTATGCTGCTGCTAGCAAGGGAAAATTGCTTTTTAATCTCTGACCCCTCAAAATGAAATTGTACCCTGGAAAGAGATTTTGTTAAACAAATGAATTAGAAAAACAGAAGACAGTCTGTGATTTCCTTCTGCCATCTCTGAATTGTGACAGATTAGACTTGTTCAGCTTTCAAATACAAAATTCTTGCCTTTGATATACTGAAGGCAGACCACCATAATGAATGTAACTGATATTCTTAAATTCTTACTTGAAACAGTCCCAGTGCTGCATTCCACCAGGGTGAACAGTCAGAAAATCTATGTCTAACTTAGTCATCTTCTCACCTGAGAAAGCAGATTGATCAGCAACAGCTCAACACTGAATTTGCTCCCAAACCCTTCATTGTATCACACAATCACAGAATGGTTTGGCTTGGAAGGGACCTCACAGATCATCAATTCCAACTCCTTTGACATGGGCAGGGACACCTTCCACTATCCCAGGGTGTTCCAAGCCCTGTCCAATCTGGCCTTCCAGGGATGGGGCAGTCACAGCTTCTCTGGGAAACCTGTTCCATTGCCACACTACTTCCCCAGTGAAGTATTTATCCCTAATACCTGATCTAAACCTGACCTCTGTCAGTTTGAAGCCATTCCCCCTTGTCCTGTCACTCCATGATCTTGTAAAAGTCCCTCCCCAGATTTCTTGTAGCTCCTTCAGATACTTAAAGGCTGCAATTACATCACCCTCTTCTCCAGGCTGAACAATCCCAATTCTCTCAGCCTTTCCTCATGGAAGAGGCCCTCCATCCCTCAAATCATGTTCCTGGCCTCTTCTGGACTCCTTCCCTTCTCCCCCACTCACATCCTTTCCACTTCCTCATTGGATGGTGTGTGCTTAAATAAAAAGTGAGCTTACAGTGGATAATTTTTAATTTTTTTTTCTCTCTCCAAAATCTTACAATGGTAAAAGAGATGTTCTGTTGTGATTAAAAACAGTCTGAGAGATTTTACTTTTACACACAAGAACATGCAACTGCCTGACATCTAAAAGCTCTAAACAAACCCTTTCTTAATAAATATTTGATCACACAGATCCATTATTTACAGAAAACAAAGAGAGGTTTAAATAAATGTTGTGGCTCAGACCTTGCTGAGGTTAAGTTGCTGCATTCACACAGTTCATTTATCACTTGGACTGGCACTGACTCAAACACCACTTCCTACAGTAAGCAGCTGTTTTGTAAATGGGCTGCATTAAAATACAGTAAAAAATCAGGCACAAACAAAAGTTGCCTCAAAATAAAGCACTCCTAAATCTGAAAACTCAGCCTGCCTTTCACAGGGAGCCAGTGAGCAAGGAAAAAAAGGAAGCATGAGTTTTATCCCAACCACCTGCTGCTGGGGAAGGGTCTGGAGCACAAGTTTTATGAGGAGCAGCTGTGGGAGCTGAGAGGGCTCAGCCTGGGGGAAAAAAAGGCTCAGGAGGAATCTTCTCACTCTTCACAATTACCTGACAGGAGTTGTAGCCAGGTGGGGGACAGTCTCTTCTCCCAGGCAACAAATGACAGGTTAAGAGGAAACTGCCGTAAGTTTTTCCTGGGGAGGTTTAGATTGGATAATAGGGAAAAATTCTACACTGCCAGGGTTGTTCAGCTCTGGAAGAGGCTGCCCAGGGAATTGGTGGAGTCACCATCCCTGGATGCATTTAAAACCATAAAGATGTGGTGCTTAGTGACAGGGTTTAGCGGTGAACTTGGCAGTCTTGGGGTAATGTTTGGACTAATCTTAGAGGTCTTGTCCAACCTAAATGATTCAATGCTTCAGTTTAATTGTTGAAAGCACTGCCTCAGGTAGCCTTGTTTGCTGCCCAGACCATGCTGCCAAGACAAAAAGAGCCTAAAGAAGGGGCAGGCCTGCAGTAAGGAGTTGCTTCAAGGCTCTGTAGCAATACAGACCATGCGGGGACACAGCTGACAGGAAATACAGCCAAACATCCTGATGTGGTTGGTGTCGAGCAACCTGGGCATGGGAATTAGTGAGATCATTATAAGGAAATGGATTATTTGTGGCAGCAGTGATGCTGGCAGCCACACTTCAACAGGGGAGGAGTGGGAGGAGGCAATGGAGAGCAAAAATGAAAAAATATGGCTTAATGGGAAAGGGAAGGGGTAGAATGAAAACAAGTGTTATGGAGGAGAAATTACTTTGAAGTTGAAGAAATTCAATCTGAGTGGGAAGCTCACAAAGAGGTTCCTGAATTGAGCTGGTGTGAGTGTGTTGCTGAGAAACACAAAGTAGAAAGGATCTGCAAATTGCTTGGGTTTTGTGAGACTCAAGCAATTTGGGTAGGACTTCTTTTCCTAACTGGAGTTCATGGTACAGAATCGGGAGGACTCTGGATGGCAGCAAAGTTTCCTTCCGCTGCTGAAGAGGGGGATTAAAGCTCAGTCATGTAATTAAACAGTCACTTCAATAATGGCTTTTGCTTGGAGTCCTTACAGAGCTCCGAGTTCCTATTGCAGATTTAATTCAGCTCCCATCACTTTCACAGGCAGAAACTGCCAGAGGAAAGAATAGCTTCATAATCCCCCAAATAAAACTTCCAAGTGCTAATTATCCAAAGAAGCAGCAAACTCAGCCATGCTCAGAGTGGCAACAGACACAGACAAGCAACAACATGAGGTTGGTTGTATAAGCTGCATCTTTGAAGTAGACTATCATTACATCTCTGTCACAAATTTGCTTTACAAGCAATCACCCTCTTCTTGTCCTAGGAGATTATAGAATTATTGAGGTTGGAAAAGACCTCTAAGCTCATCGAGTCCAACCTTTGGCTGATCATCACCTTGTCAACTAGACCACGGCACTAAGTGCTACATCCAGTCTTTTCTTGAAGATCTCTAGGGATGGTGAGTCCACCATCACCCCGGGCAGCCCATTCCCATGTTTGACAATCCTGTCTGCTAGGAAATTCTCCCTCAGCCTCTTCTCACATGATTTACAATTGAGACACTTCACCAGCTTTGTTGCCTTTCTCTGGAAATGCTCCAGCACCTCAATGTGTCTCTTGAAGTGAGGGGCCCAGCTGAAGAGGCTACATTTGCATGAAGATATTCCATCCTGTTGGACCAGCATGGCTTTGCAGCACCCTGGATGAATGTTGCACATGTCAGGGTGCAATCCCATCATGTCGTGGTGCTAATTGAGTGTTAATTATAAAACTAGCCTTAAAACCACTTGATGGCAGTGTGAATCAGGTTCTTAGGGCATAACCACAGTGAAGAGAAGACAACCTTCATCATCACAATATTTTTAAGCAACAAGAGCTTTTACAGGCTAAATGCCAGACAATTTCAAAGACTGTGAGAAGGTGATTTTTTTTAAACTCAAATTTTCTTATTTGATTATTCAATGAGTTATTTGTGCAAAAGTTGCAGCCAGCCCTTTATTTGTGGTCCCCAGGTGATAAAATCTCTACACGTCACAGATTTATGAGGTTTTTTTCCTTAAAGCTCCAGCCTTCAAAATGTCCCTCTGAGTATCCATGAAAGCCAGACCAAGGAATTTCTTCTTTACAGGTAAAAACCTCATTGTTCTTAGACTGCACAAGTGGGTCACTGAACTGCTGTTTGCCTTTGTGATGCCAGTGAATCCAAATTAGCTTGACTTCCAGAGGATATAGGGAAGGAAAGCAACCAGCATCAATCAGAGCAACAGAAGCAGCTCTTCCAAAACAAATTAGCTTCAACAGTCAGCATACAGAGTCCTTCAGTCAGTGTGGCCAAGCTGAACTTAGGCCAAACTTCACATAAAAAAAAGAGTAATTGGTTTACTATTTATCTGTGCAGTTTACATTGGTTTCTTTTCCTTCCTCTCAATCCACCTGTGGGAAGCTGTGAGCAAACCGAGCAAAGTGAAACTGCTCATCTCCACGTAGCCATCCCCTTTGTGTGATGTTCAGCCACCTAAATTAAATCCAAAGGCAGGTACTGAGACCATTGAGTGTCTAGATATTCCCTTTTTTTCCAAAAAAGAGAGAGGTGATAGGCATGGGATTAATTTTTCCTTGAAATGTCAGTGATGTAATTACTATAATTTGTATTTTTTAGACAAAGGAGAGAACAGACATGCCCAGAGAGGCAGCCATCAGACCTACCTATGTCAGACATCTCCTGTGAGATAAGATGTGCTGAAAGTCATTCCTTCTCCTGGGAAAGGGAGTTCAGACACTTAGACAAACATTTCTCCATCAAACACACTCATACTTGGTCCAATAAATCCCTCTCTTCCAGAGAGCATTGACCCATGTTAAAATTGGTGTTTTAAGCTGGGTGGGATGAATCATTTTCTGTGGGGTGTGGACAGGGCAAATAGAGACAAATCTGGGCCATTGGTATTTAATGGCAAGGGTTACCATTTCTGCTTTAGGTCCAGGACATAGGAGACCCTCACTGAAAAGAAAGGCACTGAAGCAAGTCTAGTGCAGGAGATTATTTCTACTGACTTCTCCTTGCCAGATTTGTTTGGCTCTCAGTCATTTCTCAAACTCAAATTTTCTAGTGAAAGTAGGGCAGCAAAGCAAAATTGTCAAGTTTCTGTGACCAAAAGGATTTTCATATGGAAAAAGTCCACTTATTCTTTCATCTGCATTTTGACCCTCTGTGTTCCTACAGATAATGCAGTGGCCCATCTTAACTGCTACCTGTAGTAAAAATAAGTTTAAGCACAAACAATTATTCTGTAATAATAATTTAAAATTAAGGGGAAAAAAAAACAACCTTGCTAATAACTGGGGGTGTGGGGGGGGAAGTATTTATTCCAAATAGCTGACAGCTCCCACTAAACATTTTAGAGTTTTCATGGGGCACATGAGAATTCACTTAAAGTAATAAAACACTAATGTTAGCACACACATCTCAAGATGAAGGACTACCTTACCAAAGTCAAAATGCAGACAAAGGAGCTCAGCAGGAAGATACTTATATTTATTTAAACATTTCTATCCTTCCAGGGAACCTAAATACCTTATTTTGTACTACTTAAGGAAAACCTATTTACTGGTGCTTTGTTATGTTAATGGACAGGTTGGGATTAGTGCTCCAAACTGTGTTGTTGAAGTGTGTGGATGGATTATATGCAACATTATGTTAAATAACCAACCACCTAATCTTTATTCCTGACAGAGATCCCTTCATTAAGTCTACAGCAGGTCTTAAGCTTGAATGTTTCAGCAATGTTGACATTTCTGATTTCTCAATTTATGTATAGTTTGTTGACAGACTCCTAAAAATACTATCTACAAGCACACACCTTTATATACATATAAATAGGAATAAATAACAAAAGTATGTAAGCTAGACTGCATTTACAGGATAATCACATTTTTCTAGAGGTTGTAGGTAGCTACCAAATATCTTAATGAATTGGTAGTTTAACAAAAGAAGGAAAACTGCTCAGTAAGATTTCAAACACAGGCTGTGCTTGTGATCCCTGAGCAGCACAGAGGAGCACAGGGGGAATTTAAAGTGTGTAAAGCCATGGCAGAGTCTTTAAAAGCAGGTCACCCACAGGGATCCTGTGCCTGATCTTTCTCCCAAACCCATCCCAGATACTTCTAAAGCAGCCAAACTCAGACATACCACCCAGAAGGGTGAGCTGTACTCACACTGCATTATCCAAAAGGGATGCAAGTGGCATCCACAGTGTTTCCTACAGAAGCCCTTGAGGGCTGTGAGATCTTGACCTATCATGGAGACACATTTACGCATTTACACATGGTGTACAGGAGAGTTCCTGTGCTCAACATGAGAAGCAGATTGCACATTTTCTTTAGCAGCTCCCTTTTTCTAAGTGATATTTGCCTATATGAGCTTGTTTCAAGGACAAGAGAGACTCAGAAGTGTTTTCCCATACATATCACTCAGTACACATTTATGCCCTTAGCAGGGGTTGACTCACTAGAACTGGCTATATCTTCGCTTTGATCAACAAATTTGAGGAATAAATGGCCTCCTAACTGGGCAGGCTATTTCAGCATCTCCTGCTGGCTGAAGAAAGCAGATCCTTTAGACTGTGCTGCATTCATTTTCTGCCTGACTACTCTTTGACCTTGTCAGCCAAAGTCATCATTAACTCATTTGCAGCTCTGTGATCAGCTCTACAGTCAGGTCAAGCATTAAATTCATTCTAGTCTCATTTTAAACTTCATGTGGTATGTAACAAGTTATTTTCAAAGTGAATGCAGGATTACATTCAGGGTGACACACATTATTTTGAATATATATACATTTAAAACCAAAGGTAGCCAAAGACCACGCTTATTTTCCGCAATACCAAAGTTCTACAAAGTTCTTCTTATTAGTCACAATTTGCAAAATACACTTCACCAGGAAATGATCTGTAGGTAATTTTAAAATTACATTACTCCTTTACATTAGAGTAAAATGCCTGTGGCATTGCCCCAGACCTTCAGAATTCCTTGTGTCCAAGGACCAACAAGGAAGCACTATGTACTCTCATGGACCTCAGCCAAATTTTATCAAAACATGACTCCAGATACACGAAAATCACTGATTTATGGTTGAGGAAAAAGGAAACAAACAGTTTTTGTTCTGTCAATCCAATGCAAGAGATGAAAATTTTTGCTTTGTTCACTTCCCCACAACCCCTTAATCCCTACAAAGTACTAACTATAATCATCCAACAGTTCTTTCTGGTCAAGTCATTTTCAAAAAGATTAATGTGTGTGTGCTTTACTCTTGATGCAATGAAGAAAAAAAAAAAAACACAATTCACAAAAAGCCCCTTAAATTGCCTTTAAAATGCTGAACACCATCCCCATAACCATTATTCACCAACCACATCATGTCATTTGACAACTCAGTTGTTTTTATAACGGATTGTTGCCTGATTATAGGATAACACTCCAAACAGAAGCACATCTACACTTCAGTGATGTGCTTTTTATGACATCTTTCCAAGAACAACACCAGCTAATTGTTGACTTTCCTACTGGGAAATGTCTGTTTAATATGCAGATCTCTTAATGACTACTCTAAGGCAAATTGTCTATGCTACTGTAATTTTATCATATACATTTATCTACACGTATATAAAAAGTTTAGCTTTTACTTAGAATATGCTTTATCTTCTTTCCATGTAGCACAAACCCAACACAGACAATATGCCATGAGGTTCACAGCTGCCAAGTGTCCTCTTTATTTTAAATATTATTACTGAAAGTATCCATAGGGTTTATTTTAGACCCACTTACTTGGTGCTGACTGGCTTTTGCCAACTGCTCATTGGCTGATTCTACATTAGAAGACGCCGTCTCAATGTTGGCTTCAATGCTATCTGCAAATTAAGATAATAGAAGGTAATTACAGGGTACAAACCTAAACCAAAGGCTTTATACCAACAGCAATTCAGCAATTTACTCATGGGCACAAAGAGAGGAGCAGACTCTTGTTTGTAAAATGCGACACTGCAGGGAAGCAGGAATTCCACCCATGTTGATGAACACCCAACCCATCAGTCAGAGGCAGGAGGACTGACAGGATGGAGGTTAGCTCTTACCCCATTCCCACTGAAACTGGTGGGAAGAGCGACAGGGAATTCAAAGGAAAGCAGCTCAAGCATGATAAATCTATTAGATTAAATTGTAGAAGGGATATGGCAGATTGTAGCTGGAATTATCTCAATTATTAGAGCTCAGAGATGAGATTAACTGGGTACATGTGGGTTTTGACCATCCTCAGGTGTCTGTACTTGATCAAGTCACCTTTGACACTCCAGAATGCACAGAGAGCAAGTCCATGGTGTGCAATTCATCCCAAAACTAAAGCAGTTGATCAAATTAAACAAATCACAACCCAAATTCCTGGACTACATTTCCAGGCTACAATGGAAATGTTGACAGATGGCTTAGATTGAGATACATGGATGGAACGTAAAATTAAGGGAGAAGAATCTAATGATTGCTAGGCCTGGCATTGGGGAAGCTGAAGGAACCATGAGGAATCAAAATGAGACTGGAAAAGAAAGATTATCACCTAAATATTGCAGCCCACAGCTCCCCAGTTCCATTAAAAAAAAAATTGACTGCTGACTGTGTTTAGAAAGCAAGACACCTATGGTACAAAACCTGCAAAAAACTGGATTGTGTTTCCAGCAGAAATCTTGGAGATCTTGACCAGATTGTCCCCTAAGAGATGTGCAGCCAATAACTGGGGGCCACAATGGACGAGGATGTGCCCTTGGTCTGCTTTTGAGTGGTTTTGAGCGGTTTTGAGCAAAACATACACCACGAAGTACGTGAACAATCAGGAGGAACTCAACCACAGGCAGAAATTTGAAAAACAGGTTCCAGGGATTTCTCTAATCCCTAATAAAATTCATGAAAATTCTTCAATTAATAGTATTAGGAGTCAGATTAAGATGTGCCACAGAAGATTCAAGTAATTTATTTTTCGTTCTGAAAGAAAGAACATGAATTAATCTGGCCATTTTTGTGAAGGACAAAGAAATTAGGGTTTGCAGATAAACTGTGGGAAGCGGCTGCTTTCAGGTTTTGACAATTTTAAATGAAACGGTGTTAAAGTCTGTTAATGTAATTACACATTTATGATACTAACTCAAAACAAAATAAAATAAAATATCTAAATAAACAAAGAAAAAGGAGGAAAAAAAAAGGAGCAAAACCCTTAAACAAATCCACAGAACCAGGGAACAAACAAATTTTATCTTAACACTTGGAAACCTGACAGAGGTCTTTTATAACACCTGAGAGAGATGGTTTTCCATTCCTTTTATTTTGGGTTACGTACACTATAGGGCACAAGAAAAAAATCTGTGGTCATACCCTTGTATAGATTGATTTAACATCATTTTATTTTCTGTATCCACTCCTTCTAAAAACAGTTTTATTAAGACTCTAACACTGTGGTCTTTGGTTGGCATCACTGACCTCTGCCCAAATGCTTTCCTTGCATTCAGGACTCAGCAGAAAGGGATCAAAAGGCCTCTAAGGAATTTATCTTTTTCTATGAAGATATGAAAATTCTCTTCTACAGAGCCTTAGAAGAGCTCCATCCACACACATGCACACATCAGTGTGACAGCCTTGAAGAGTTTGAGTCTAGTATTCCATTGAGCTGAAGGCATTTCTAGGAGAGCGTCTGACTGTTTTTATAATGCCGGGAAAAAAAAAAAGTGACAAATTATGAAAATTATGAACAAACCTACAAATGGCACAGCAACACACTGCAGTGAGCAGCATTTTTTGTCATTTCTATCCAGGGTCACAGAATCACAGAATGGCTTGGGTGGGAAGGGACCTTAAAGACCATCTAGTTCCAAACCCCTGCCATGGGCAGGGACACCTTTCACTATCCCAGGTTGCTCCAAGCCCCATCCAACCTGGCCTCAATACTTCCAGGGATGGAGCAGCCACAGCTTCTCTGGGCAACCTGCGCCAGGGCCTCACTACCCTCACAAGGAAGAATTTCTTCCTAAAGTCTAATCTACCTCAACCCTCCTTTAGCCTAAAGCCATTCCCCCTTGCCCTATTAATACATGATGTTGGAAAAGTCCCTCTCCAGCCTTCTCTTGTGCAGGTTGAACCTCTCTAACTCACCCAGCCTGTCTTCAGAGGTGAAGTGCTCCAGCCCTGGGAGCAACTTGGTGGTTCTTCTCTGAACTCATTCCAACAGCTCCATATCTTTCCTGTGTAGCAACACTCCAGGTGGGGTCTCCCAAGAGCAGAGCAGAGGGGGAACATTGCCTCCCTTGTTCTGCTCACAATACCTTTGATGCAGCCCATGGCACAGGTGGCTTTCTGGGCTGCAAGTGCCCATTGCTGGGTCATATTGAGCTTTTCAGCCACGAACACACCTCCAAGTCTTTCTCCTCAAGGCTGCTCTTCATGCATTCTCTACCCAGTCTATAATTGTGTATGGGATTGTCCCAAGGTCTACGACCACAAAGTTGTGTGATCATGAAAAACTATGGTTGGTTTGTAAGTGAAACAGGGTAGACAGATTTCAACATGTCCTATCACTACATGCTCTTGTAAAAAGTCTCTCTCCAGCCAAAATTAAGAATATATCCTGCTGGAACACTTGTTAATTTAGGAGCACAAAATCAGACCATGGTTGTGGGCTACAAAATAGAAAGTTATGTAGGAAAGCACTTACATGTTTTAATCTACTTTGTGATGGGGTTTGGAAGGGATGGATTTTGGAAATTTGGATGGTGTGTGGGAAATGTGCTGAACACACTGACCACTGCCTAATCACAGCAATAGAACTTGCTTATGTATAACATTTCCCAGGATCTAAGTGCAGACACCCTTCACTGCTCAATGTCTCTTAAAAGCTGATTGGCCTCAGAAAATGAATCATTTAGGCATAGAGGAGCTACAGAGGAGAAATTTATGAAATATATCCTTCTAAAACAAGAGTAATCTGTCTGTGCTTCTCTTGGGGCAGAAGGAAATCATAGAAGCAGCTTAATTTAGCTTCCTTAAAAGGCCCTCCAGAGGAACCCAGCTCTTTCTGCTGCCTGCAGGGAGGCTGAGGAGATTTGCCTCCATTAGATAAAATTAAACACTGTGAACGCCCCCTTAGTGCTGCCTGGAATGGGATAATCAGATCTCAGGCACTGTGTTTTGCAAACATCATCCATGTTTTTCCCAGCACAGGCTTTCACAAGTAGGATGGATGAGTGCTACATGTCCTTTATGAGTTGATGGGATGTTACAGGGGGAGGTTGGACCCTGGTGGGCCTGTTTCTTTCCACTTGTTCTCCCAGTGGGGGAATTCCACCCTTGGAATAAGCAAATCTCCCATTTAAATTCTATTTTTGAAGCAACTTGTAATCATGAGGCGCAGGGGAAAAATTAAAACAAACAAAACCCCACCAAAAGAGCTCTAAAATGCTATAAAAATGAGACATAAAGATGTAAAGCAATTTAACCAGATATTTCTGCTGATTAACACAGGAAGGCAAGGGAAGGAAAGAGAATTTGGGTCAAATTACAAAGAACTAAGCAGTAACTCAATGTTAATAAGCCAATGATGAATGTGTCACTGATAGCTATTTCAGTGAATCTTTGCTGAATCACAGCTTCAGTTTGGCCACTTTGAGGTTCCTTCCAAGGCACTTTGCTCAGGGATGGAAAGGCGAGAATGGTAGGATCCTTGGTAAACTTAAAAAACCTATTGGAAAGATATGCTTTTTCCTTTCTTTTTGCCTTTGGTAAGAAGGGACAGTGACTTTATTCCCAAATAGACAAGACAATACAGACTTGGGTCTGGGATTTCTCAAAGAAATAGAATCCCACAATTTTATGTCCTCAATCTGTGACAATAAATTTATGGTACAGTTTGAAAACAAAAATTTTAGGGGGATGTGACTGACATTTTTGTAAACCAGCAGACAGGGCTGCACCAAAGCAGATGGTGATTGCAAAGAAATACACCAAGGAATTAGGAAAATATTTATAATTATTCATCTAAAGCACAGGCTTGCAATAGGAATAGTGAAGGCAACAGAGCCAACCAGCTTTTAGATGCAATTTGATATGATTTTATGACACACTTGTCACACAGGGACAGAAATATTGGTGACTCCAAGAGGTATCTTTCTACCCCAGCTATTTATCTGCCTCCTGAGAGCAAGCCCTTCTAATGAACAACAGGAGTTTTACACATGAAATTCCTGGAGTGACAGTGGCTGCAGAGGAGGTTTTGCCCTAATCTCTCAAGGAATCACTCCTATTACCTGAGTCTTTATAGCAGCAACAATGGATTGGTTTCACCAGGTGGAATTTCAGCAAAACCACTTGAAAGACAGGAAAGTGAGCTCATGAATGAGAATTTTAAAATGCTCTCACTTGGCAGCAACCAAAATGGGCCCCTTCAGGTTTCATAATACGCTTTTATTTTTAGCACTTTAATAAGCTTAACCCTCTTTTATCGCTACAACTTCTGGCTAAAAATAATCAATATACCATACTGAGAAGCACAATAACAAGAAGAGCAAAAAAAAGAGAATATTTTGGTAATGCATAAAGGTTTCTTTCCTAATTAAAAGCCAAGTTGGGAGGGAAATTGCTTTCAGCATGAAAATGAATTTTGCCCATTCAAATTGCCACATACTTGGAAAGTTTTAAGTGAGTGTCATTCCACCAACAAAAGACCCTCAGGCTTAGCACAGGCAGAACGTTGGATTTTAAGGGGAAAGAAAACTATGACAACTCTTCCAGAGTGAAGTTTTAAATGGCTTAGAGTTAGTCATTTCAAACTTCAATGTAAACACTGAGTTAGAAATTCTGCACACGAGAGGATTTATTAATAATCGTGCTCGTATGTTAAACTCAGGCTAAACGGGTCACACTGGCTTAGATTGGTGCAATGAAATACAATTTTCAGCTCTGTGAGTCATCAGGAGCTGTGGTTATTGCTCCCAATAAAAGGCAGATAGAACCTAAGTTCCTATTTGATTTTAGCAGAGCTCTAATTCTTCCATACAGCCACACACCACGACCCTCAGAGGTAAGGACTGAGGCACTGAACAGCCACTCACCATCATTTTCCAGGCAGGCTTGGAAAGACTATTTAAACCACCCTAAAATGTCATAACCAGCTCTTCCTGTTGGTTTTCTTCAGCCAACAACCCCTTGGTCTGAATGAATAAAAAGTGGCTTTAAGGCAACGGCCAAACACCAGCATCAATTTACAACACTTTTTCTTCTGAATGATTTATACTGTCCTTGAAGTGCATCTTGGAAATGTCGAGTATCTGTTACATATGTATGCACTGAAAAATGGTATTGCCTTGCCAGGGGTTTGCCATGTCTGCCAGGATGTGTCTCCCAGGGATTTAAAATTCCAGCAATGTCCTGTTGTGTATCTATCAGGAAATAGCACATCTTACCAGAGAATAAAGTACCCCAGATGCCCTGCTCTGTGCTAAATGGCAGAGTGCACAAATGTTATGGCTTTGGCAGTTCCAGAGAAATTTACTGTCCCTTCTTACAGAGACAAGAGGCCTGAAAATCCTGATATTTACCAGAGGAGAAGAGTATCCTGAGGGTGTGGATATGGACTCTGCCCTCACTAACCAGTGTCCACTGTCAGCTCCCTACCCAAGGTGTCAATAGTTCTCATATGGTTTTGGGTAATCCCAGCCTCTAGTTTTAAACAACATTTGCACATGTGAGGGGATTATATCACAGCAAAAGACCTGATTCACTTTTATTTTTTATCATTTCCTTCTTTTTCTGATTAAAAAGAGTATTTCAACAAGAGACTTTTTTTTTGTGAAGAAATTTATGGGTGTGTCAGATTTTTTTGCCCTCAAAAAATAATTTCTGAAAGTAATCAACACAGCAAAAGAGCTCAAATAGCTTTGATTAGGAATTCCAGATACTTGTCTGTAGCACAGCCTTTTATTTCATAGAATCAGAGAATCATGGAATGGTTTGGGGTGGAAAGGACATTCAAGATCATCTCATTCCAACCCCCTACCATGGGCAGGGACACCTTCCACTATCCCAGGTTGCTCAAAGCCCCATTCAGCCTGGCCTTGAAAAGCTTCAGGGATGGAGTGTCAACAACCTCTCTGGGAAACCTTTTCCTTGTGATTTACACTAAATGAAATTTTTTTTAATTCAGTAAGACATCTAAGTTAAAGAAAATACTATTTCAAGCTGCAATAAAATATGTTTCCTTAAACTTATGAATAAAAAAGGAAGTAAAGATCAAAATTATATTTTTTTTCCAAATCCAGGTCTTGAATTGACACAGTTTGGATAAATCCCTGAATTTCATTTGCATGCAGATTTTTCAGAAGTCTGATTCTGTCTACAATCAACACAAAACTCTCTTTCCATAAATCCTATAGCTTAAAGAAGTTTCAATCTGAGTTTGTCATAGGAATAAATAAGGATGATAAGGGTGTTGTTTCATAGAAATAAATATACTTTATTTCTGCTTCCTGTCTTGGAAAGATCATATATTTTATCCACCAAGTAAGGTCACTGGTATTTATAACTTGCTTGACCTCTTTTGCTTTACATGGCTCCTTTGATTTACTCAACCTGCTCAAGTCCTGCTTCCCAAACAGTGTGTTTGTGGCACAGGATTACACCTCCCAGATAAATAAACCAACCACCTGGGCAGCCTCTGCATTTATGACATTTACTGCTCAATTGCAGCATTATTAAACTGTGAGCACAACAGTTCTAACTTCCAAAAAATTACTTTGGATAAATTGGTGTGAGAAGAATCCTACTGGTGGCAGTAAACCTCGTAAAAGGAAGAGACCTGTTTCTTGTACAAAATTAGCTGGCTCATTAACTGTAATTATATCAGCCCAATCACATTAGGAGGGTCAAGCACAGAAACAAACACGGCAGACAAATCTTCAGGCATTAGTAAATTTGCAAGTGTAGAGTCTCCCATTATTCTTCTCCTGATAAACCAGCACATGCTGCTGTGCCAGCACTGCCAGCACAAGAGTTAAATGTAAGAGTTCTCATACCAGGGATGACACAAAATCTCACATTCACGGAAAGCAGAACAGGAGAAAAGCACAAAAACTCATTCATGTTTTTGTGTTGCCTATTATCTCGAGTAAAATGAGTTGGTCAGAGATTATGGCAGCCCAGAGCTGACTTCAACAACTCAGACATAGCAGTGGGCATCAAATGTGCCTCACTCAAAAGTGAGCACCTCACAGGCTGTTCAGTACCATCCAAAACCAAGGACATGTGAAAAGTTATAGTGGAGGCCACCACTGCTGCAGTCCAGATAAACAGGGAGAGCAAGGCAAGGGGTATAAAAAACATCACAGAATTACAGAATTGTAAATGAAATTGGGTTGGAAGGGACCTTAAAGATCAACTCACTCCAACCCCACTGCCATGGGCAGGGACACCTTCCACCAGACCAGGTTGCTCGGAGCCCCACCCAGCCTGGCCTTGAACACTTCCAGGGATGGGGCAGCCACAGCTTCTCTGGGAAACCTGTGACCGTGACCATCAAATTGTTGCCTATAACAAGGCAATGAAGGGTAGTAATGCTATACAATTTCAGCAGCTGAGGTGGTTTGCAATAAAGCTTTGTTGGACCTAGATAACAGAACAACAAACTGGTGACAGGGAATATACCAAAGGTGAACAAAAGAAATTGCAAGTTTCTTGAGAGGTGAATGGGAAGTGGAATAGATTATCCCTGATTCAGAAATACCCCAGTGTGCCCTTCCTGCATAGCCTGTGCTCTGTACTGACATATAACTCCGTGTCTTAACAAGTCGCTGAAAGGAAAACAGCCAAGAGAAGATTTCCCAATTCATCAGGAACCAATGAGAACACAAATGTACCCATTCCCATAACAGCCTCCTCTGAGATCACTTAGGAAACAACCAAATGAGAGACTTTGCAGACCCCATCCAACTGAACGAAGATATTAAAGCTGTTCCATTCAGGTATTCGGGGACTATTCTCAAGATGTGCTAATTTTCTGCAGATGTCCCAACTGAGACACATAACTTGGGAGGGTTTAGTTAAGGATCCAGCTGAGTGATTTCCCAGCTTGGTTTGCTCAGTTTGTGCCTGACAACAGACCCTTGGCTGTGCCATTCAGGCAGTCAGGCTGGAGGAGGATGTGCTGATGGGCCCCCTTGCCATGTTACACGTTAAACCAGCCTTCGGGTCAGAAAGGCAACAATGATAAATCAGGCAACAAAGTGGACTTGATTCTGGGAAACCTAAAAACAAACAACCCCCCCAAACAAACAAACAAACAAAAAATTAAAAAAAAAAAAACCAAAACCCACAACAAAAAACTGAAAAACCCTACCCATATTCCAAAGCTTCCAAAATAAGCAACACATTTGCACTCACGTAAATAAATACCTGGTACTTTGAAGGAAGTTTATTATTATTTTTGTCATCATTAGGCAATAAGTGACAATGTGGCACATCAGTGAATATCAGCATTGCTCAAGGACTGAATATATTGACCCCATAAAGAAGCTCCTCCAGACTGAAAGGAAAGCACCAGCTGCCACGTTTACACTTCTCTTGTCAGACCTGTGGGCTCCTGCCTGGCAGACACCGTGTAGAGATGTTTGGTAAGTGAGGGAGCATCTACTTCAGATCACATTAAGAAGTTTCTTCACCCTCATATTTCCAGATATAAAATGTCCAGACTCCAAGAGTGAAGTGAAAGCTTAGTAGCATCAAGATCTAAGTCTGGGTAAGTATTGGTAGAAAATCTGAGGAAGACTTAAGCTCGATGCAGCAGGATGTCAATCTATTTCAGTGAGTCCAGAGGAGGCCTCCAAGTTATTAGAGGGATGAAGCACCTCTCCTATGAGGAAAGGCTGAGAGAATTGGGACTCTTCAGTATGGAAAAGACAAGACTTTGGGATGAGCCTATGAGGGCCTTTCAGTACCTGAAGGGAGCCTACAGGAAAAATGATGAGAGATTTATTACAAGGGCCTGGAGTGACAGGACAAAGGGCAATGGCTTCAAACTAAAAGAAAGTACATTTAGATTAGATTTTAGGAAAAAAATCTTGACCGTGAGGGTGGTGAGATACTGCATAGGTTTCCCAGAGAAGCTGTGGCTGCCCCAACCCTGGAAGTGTTCAAGGCCAGGTTGGATGGGGCTTGAAGCAACATGGTCTAGTGGAAGGTATCTCTGTCAGTGGAGTTGGAACTAGATGGTCTTTAAGGTCTCTTCCAACCCAATCTATCATTCTATGATTCTTTCAGCCTGTGGGATTTGCTGTGTACAGATGGATTTGCTTACATTTGGTCTGGACAAAGAGGTAGAGAACTGATAAATATCTCTGCTGTTGTAATTTTGAAGTAAGTGCCTGGTATGTGATCTTGGGGTCTCTTCCCATTGTAGGGAGTTGGGAGGTTATAAATACAATGGTAAAAGTTTGGTTCCAAAACTGCTCCAAAGAGGAAGAAACATGACTTTTAAAACTAAAATATTTTCAGGACAATGAGGGTCTCTCCTTGTGGTTTTGAGAAATGCAATGGAGCTGTAAAGAGTGATCTAAGTGGTGAAAGTTGAATTAGAGCAGTTCAGATAAGGAATGTAAGTCTAGTGTCTTGTTCTGGCATAACTATTAAGGTCACATACACAGATAGAATGGAAAAACAGCTCTTCTACAACACAGAATAACATTTCCTTTTGCCATGGGCAAAAATAAAGCAATAACTGTATTATTCAGGTCATCTTTACTCTCTGTTACATGACAAAGTCTGCAAAGGTGGACAAATGTGCACTTGCCTTTATCAGGTATAAATATAAATATTGGCAGCTGTTTTGTTGGAACTTTCTTCATGGGAACTGGGAATTCAAGGATTCTCTTCTCTAACACCAGTTACAAAACTGATTCCATGGAACTGTGTCTATATATCCCAGGATGTCCCATGAAAGTAATGAAAGTACAAGTTTGCACATGTAAAATAGTGATGTTCAGTGTGAAATACTGGGAATGTTTCAGACTGTTGAGGAACTCACAGTTCAGTTGACTGGCCATCCATGAGTATGGAAAAAAGTGATTGTTGCTGTAAAAATCACCTCCAATGTAGTTGACTTCCCACAGTGCCAAGCTCTTAATCCTTGATGCTTTGGCTGCATGACCCTTCTGCTACCATGACAGCAAAGTTTCGTGGACATATCCTCTTCTAACCATCTGCAGATCTTGCCATTTGTACATCAGATCCCCAAAGCAGTCATGAATGCACTCCAGAACCTCCTGGAATACTTATGCCCTGCTGTGTTGTCCTTCAACAGATACTGCAGTGGTTGAAATCTCCCATGAGGACCAGAGTCTGCAAATGTAAGGCTGTTCCTATCTGTCCATAGAGGGCCTCATCCCCTTTGCCTGTCCTCTTGTTAATCCTGACCCATAAACTCTCCATCAGCTCCTCGTCCATCCCCAGGCAATATCCCATTCACTCCAGCTGCTCTCTCACACAAAGGACAACTCTTCCTCCTCATCTTCCTATCCTGTCCTTCTTAAAATGCCTGTATCCTTCCAGTGCAACACTTCATCACGAGAGCCAACTCACTACATCTCCACAACCCCATAGCCCTGCAAATTCATTTCTGTTCCTGCAAACTTCCTCATGTTTATTCCCAATGCTGTGTGCAGTATCATACAGGCACTTAGAGGAGCACCCCAGCATGTCCAGTTCCTGAAAAGATGAATCCCACCCTTCCCAAGCTGCTGCTGATCTGCAAACACGGTCCCATGGAACCCAAAACCACATCCCCAACACCAATTTCACTGCCACTTACTGACTTCTCCTATTAGTGTCCTCCTCCTTGCACCTTCCCCCTCACCAGTTCCCAATGTGATGAAGCTGCACAGGGATGCTTTTGCCAAGAACTCCTGTAAGATTGTGTTGAAAAGACTCTGTTGACTCACAGGTAATCCAGGCCATTAACTTGTTTTGGCTTTGAGGGCTTGGACTCACTGCTGTGGCAATGCTTAACTAAATATTTGTATCAAAGGAACCTGACAAGGAACACAGGCACAGTTTCTTTGCAGAAGACAAAAAATAACACAGATATCCTGCCCCAAGTCTGAATTCTATTCCTCCTTTGCATGACAGAAATTGCTCTCTACCCTAGGGAGTGTTATCCATGTGTTCATTAAGGAATTGGCCCATATGCTGGAAAAACTCCTTTTAGGTTTTTGTAAGAAGCATGGATTACTTTTCCTGTGCCATGCACAGACCAGACAAGCTCTTCCCACAATTCTCCCAGCTCAGGTGAACCAAAGAGGGGTTTGCTTTACAGCCCTGGGAGCATTTTGCTGAAGGGCGCATCCTACATTCCTCGGTTTTGTATTTTCCCTGTGTTTTCTAAACAAGCACACAATGCTTTCATTTCATGCATGTAAGATGAATATATTAAAAAAAAATGAAACTAATGCCAAAAGAACTGTCTCTTCCCATCACTGAATTTTCACTGGGGGATTCAACTCCCTTTTGGCTCCTGATTCTTAATCTCACTTTCGTGTAATATGAATGTCAAAAGAAAAACAGTGAGACCCTTCAGCAATTGGTAGGGAAGATGCCTTGACTGTCAGGATTAAAGATAGTCCTAAAGAAACTATTAAAAATCTGCTTCAGTGTAAGAGGAAGAAGAACAGCAACAAAAGAGCAACAAAAACCTTATGCTGTCTCAAAGACAAAATGTCCTACTTAGTCTAACAGCTTTTCACAGGAAAGTTAATACTGGGGTGGCTTCTATGCATGGGTAACATCTTAAAATAATAAATACTGCCTTAAGAAAAGAAGTTTCAAGGATCTTGAAGCTAACTGATGTATGTTGTCATGTCCCTCAAGGCATTAGCATCTGATGTGCTTTTAGAGATGAATCAGGCTCCAAAGTTATCCATGTACAAAAATAAGCTTTCAACATTGCATTAAAAGAAAAAAAAAAACAAACAACCAAAGGAAAAAAAAACACTAAAAACCTAGTTTTAAATATAATCTTGATCTTTTTTTTTCTGGCCCTGTGAACCTGAGTGGTGTTTCTCACAGGATGTAGCTTGCTCACTTCAGTGTGAAAGGAAGTATCTTATGCTAATGGAGACTTGTAAAGGTATGAATTTGGCAAAGAAATACAAAGTGATTAAATAAACAGCAGAGAAGTTTCTTCTTTAATGATTTACATATGGCTGTCTCAGGACTTGATCCTGCTCCCAGGAGCACCAGTGAGAACTCCAGCTGAGCACTTCAGGTGAGAAATAACCCCACAAATTTTGCTTCCCTGGAGTTTAGGTCCCTCAACAGCCCTTAGGACTATTAGCTCTCCAATTTAGAAGTGGGCATCTGCTCCAGAAGCACATACACAAAGAGATCCAGAAAAAGAGTCTGATTTTTCTTAGCTTCATCAAAAGAAGGCAGTGACAAAGAGAAAGGTCAGAGGGAGCTGATCTACTGTGTCTTCTCTCTCTATTCACAAAAAAAATTGGTGGCTGTCAGTGATGGTCTGCTTTTAAAAATAATACTAGGGGTTCCTCTCTTTTCCCCAATTTTCTCCACCACATTCCTTGTCACTGGTAGCTGGAGAACAAGAGGAGGTCAAACAGTGGGCAGAAAGTTCAGACTATGCACATGAGCACATCATGATGTCAGGCTTCTGTAAATTTAATTAGACACACCCTGCAATGTGGAATGAAAATTCTATTTGGGAAAAGCAAGCTGCTTAATTTTCTCTACCATCATCAATAATCATAACAATAATTGCTGCTACTATTGTTTTTTTAATTACAGTTCCAGGTAGAAAGGAAGAATTGGATCCCTTTCCAGTTAATGTTATGTATTGTCCAGCTTCCTTTTCACAGTTAAAAGGGAATGGATTAACCTCCCTGTGAATTCTATTTTATGCTAAATATACCAGCAAACTATCTTTAACAGGAGACCCTTATTGCACAGGGCAGCTTGTCAGATCTAAATGTCTCTGGATGTACAAAACACCCCAAACACAGGAAAAATAATCTCAGCATCAAAAAACAGTTGCTCATGAGGGACAATATCACACTGGAGTGGTAGAAGAGGGTAATAAAGCCCATAATTTAGATGTGACACTTACCTATTGTGTCTCCTTGCTCGTGCACCATGGAGGCCAGGTCTTTAATGATCTGGTTCACATCCAACATGTCACTCTGAAAAGACAGAAAGTTCAATATTAACAAGGAATGGGGGATATCCAGGCATAACAGGCATGTTCCACAGTCCAGCTCTGTGAAGAAAAAAGAAAAATACAAACCAAGGAATCTTCATCTGTGTAGAAGTAAAAGAGAAAGTTATAATGCTCCCAGAGTAAATAAAAGACTCCCTTAGAGCCATGGTTTGCTGGCTCTCAGTCAGCCAGCTGACTCAAGCTTTGTGAAAGGAACAAGTAGAATGATCAGATTTTATAGTTGCTTTTCAGAATTGTGGAGGACTAAGGAAAAACAACAGTAAAAACAACAGCAGCAAACCCTTCTCTTTCTAAAAAAGTTATTGTTGGTGCAGGCCATTCATCCCAGAGTGTGGATTCTTACACAGAAAAAGGCCATCTTTCAGCACAGCATCCATCTGATAAAATGCTATTCATAAACTGATGGAGATATGATCAAAAACTCACTGAATTTGAAATCTTATTGGTAAGGTAATAAGGAAAGAGCTCTTTGAGGAAGGGATTCATTTATATGTTTTCAAGTAGCAAAAAATAAAATGTAGTAACTACATTCAGCACTGAAATTTTCTCAGTGAAAACACAGCAAATTGCCCATGAGTTTGTTTCCTTCATTTCTGAACACTTACCATATAAAAGAGCAAATATGATCACATGTTGACTTCATATCACACTGTCTCTTGAAAAAAGAAAATTAGCAAGAATAGACATAATAGTATAGACACTGCTAAATGCACTATCAGTAAGGCAACATCACCAGAGCAGAAAAAAAGACACTCGAAGAGGATGTTTTTTTTTTAAGCTGTACAAATCAGAGAATCACAGAAACCTAGAAATTGGCAGGAACATCTAGAATTCATCTAGTCCAAGACCCCTTCTCAGAGCAGACAATCAAAGAAGGTTGCTCAGGGTCATGTCCACTTGGATCTGTTTGTCTCCAAGGATGGAGACTCCACGGACTGTCTGACAACCAGTATGTCCATGCAACCCTTGTGGTGGGGAGCCCAGCACCGGATGCTTTCCAAAGCATTGACAACATTTCCTAAGAATCTGCTTTTCCTGATACTAATTGCACAGTAATTCATTTATCTGTTTGGGTCCTGTTGCAACTCTAGTCCATCTGGATAGAGATGCTGGAAAGCAGATCCGTGGAGAGGGATCTGGAGTTCCTAGTGGATAACAAGTTGTCCATGAGCCAGAAGTGTGACCTTGTGGGCTGCATTAGGCAGAGCATTGCCAGCAGGTCAAAGGACATGATCCTGCCCTTCTACTCAGCCCTGGTGAGGCACATCTGGAGTGCTGTGTCCAGTTCTGGGATGCTCAGCACCAGAGAGACATGGAGCTCCTGGAGAGGGTCCAGAGGCTACAAAAATGATTCAGGGACTGGAGCATTTCTCTTAAAGGAAAGGCTGAGGGAGCTGGGGCTGTTCAATCTGGAGAAGGGACACTGAGAGGGGACTTCAATGTCCATCAGTGTCTGCAGGGAGGGGGCAGAGGATGGACCAGGCTCTGCTCAGGGGTCCCTGGCAATGGGGCAAGAGGCAACGGGCAGGAACTGATGCACAGGAAGTTCCAACTGAACATGAGGAAGAACTTCTTTCCTGTGCAGTGACCCAGCACTGGAACAGGCTGCCCAGAGAGTGTGGAGTCTCCCTCACTGGAGACATTCCAGAACCACCTGGATGCAATCCTATGCCATGTGCTCTGGAATGACCCAGCTGGATCAGGGAGGTGAGACTACATCCTGCTGTGGTCACTTCCAACCTGACCCCTTCTGGAATTCCATGATCATTCCAAAGTGTCTGACTGCTTCCACCCCACTTTTAAAAAATTTAGTTTCTCTACTGGTAAATTTAAAAAATGGTGCAAAATGAATCCATGTCCTTCTGCTGAAGTTTGCTATGAAAATATAACCAGTACAACATTTAATCACAGAACTGCATCAATTTGCAATGAAGCCTGGGAGGCCCACTGTGAATTCTAGAATTTACCAAACTGTTGAATAACTGAAGATGTAGGAAAAACAAAAGGTTTAAAAAGCTGTGAGAAATCATAGAAAAGCAAAAACACCCAACCTCCAACCAAAGACTGACTAATGCACCACAAAATGCACTTCATTCCTTCACTTGTTGAGCATAATGAAGCTTTAATTATGGGTCTATTATTCTTAACTTGTAAATACTGCAGAATATTTTGCAAAACAATGAAGTTTAAGTAACTAAAGATTGAACTTGAGCACTGTGGTAGTAAATCATTGCCAAGAAATGAAGAGAAATCAGTTGTGATTTTTTGGGGTGGGGAAGTTTTCTGAGCTTCTTTAAAAATCTTTGAAAGGAGAAAACTAAAGTTTAGCAAAATATGAAGAATTGAGAATTGACTTTAACGTGTTGTTCTGCTCTCATTTAGCTGCTTAGCAAAAAATGATTAAGGAAAAATTAAACAAACAAATAATAATAGCAAAAGAGCCCAGAATGCTCATTTGTCTCTCTTGGTTAAATTGCCGCCGACATCAGTTTTTGGCTTCTGTTTTAAACACAATTATTTCTACAATTCAACCTGTTTTATTTTGTTCTTTGCGCTTTAAGTGAACGTGGCTTAAAACTCCTGAACATGTTTTTGCAGGTGCATTTGGTTAGATAGAGTTTATTGCAATATATTGAATTATACACACCCCCCACTCACCCCAAATATTTCCATTGGAATAAACAAGAGGGCAATTCTCCCTAAGAAAGATCAGATGATATATTGAGTTCTTAGAGTGGCCTTCTCAGCTAATTTAACCACAAGGAGCTGGGCTGTCTGTGTCCACAGCTATTATGGGAAGAAGGGAAGAACAAGAAAGGAAATTCAATGTTGTATGTGAACGATGCTGGCTCAGCTTTGCCATTTATATCCAGGTGCTCGGAATGAACCAGCCATCTGCTGCTACTGAGTATAGACCCTTTTCATAACGTTGCAACATTGAAATTATTGTTTAGCAAATATGAATTAGTTAGAGCCAGACACTGAATTGTTAGGAAGGAAAAAACTGCCACTACTGGAGTTAAGGAAAAACAAACAGGGGTGAGTTATAAAGCACAGAGCACAAAACAATCTGACCTGAAGCAAGGAATCTGCTGAATAATTTAACCTGGCAATGTGAAGTTTCAAAGTCCCTGATACATGTAGGCAAAACAAAAAGAAGAAATAGAAGAAAGAAAAATACCCAGAAATAAGACCTTCATAATGGAATATACCTTGGAGCTACATTCCTGCTCCTTCTTGCCAGGTTGGCTCCATCACCAAGTGCCTCTGAACTTGCCAGGCATCAGAGTTTGTTCAGCAAAATCAGATTGTCTTTGGTTTCCCAGGTTTGCACACACTATGCAGAATCCACAATGAAATGCAGCTCCTCATGAATCTCTTTGACTCCACAGAAACCAGGAGTGCAAGAGCCAGCACCATCCCAAAAATGCTGCCTCCCTGCCAGCCAACCAGGCTGGGACTTCTTCAGTTTTAATTAACACCAGCCTTCCCTGTCTGGCAACAAGTCATTCACTACATTCTGCAGCAGGAGGGATACAGATTTAAACCATTCTATGTAAATCCACTTCTCTTCTTTTTTTTTTTTCTCCCCAAAAGGAGAAATCCATTGTTCAGATTAGACAGGATTTAATGTCATCCATGCTGGAACAAAAAGAATTAAAGTAGTCAACAGTAAAATGAAATGGCAGTAGCTAAAGATGACAAAAAAAGCAGAGAAGTGCCAGATGAGAAAACCAGAAAAATGAAAGAGTTTTGGGCCCTGAAGATTTGAAGGATTAACTCTCACTCGGGAAAGTTAGTTTGGAAACTTCTTAAAATACTACATTATAATGGCAAGATTATTTGAGTCATTTAACCTGCCTCGATAAGTAAATAATGTCACTGCAAAGCACAGAGATTTTGCAAAAAAATCTGAATTTCCAACTCTGGCACAGAGATGATTGAATATGAATTTGAGAAGTATGATTTTGCAGATAAACTGAAAATTTCAATTTCCACTTTTTACTTTAACAAGACCACAATTTTAACATTTTCCAAATTAATCTGTGAGCAAGTTGGGTTATAAAACCCAGACCTTGTTGCCAGAGTGGGAACAACCTTAAAACAAACTCCAGCAGCTTTCCCCATGGAATGAGCTTTCCTGAAGTATTTACCAAGACAGCAAATAAGTAAACATCCACTCTCATGCTTTGTAGAGTGAAGATTTATCCACACTGAAAACTTCTAACATAACCCTGACCTTAATGATATCCTAAGGACACTGCTGTATTCCAGCCCTGAGAATGGTATTAAATAAACCAGAGGGGAATGTGCTCTCCTCAAAAAGGACACAGACCAAGCCTGTGTTGTCAGTAATTCCTCTCCCACATGGAGCCAGATCCCAGCCTCCTTTATCAGTGTCAGCTCAGGTCCTCAAGGGAAGAGTCACACTTATTTCTAAGAATGTTTGCCTTAGGTTTGTATAAAAATGGGATCAAAAGTATCAGTGGTCTATCCTATTCAGCACGTGTGCTTTTGCGTTTACTCACACACAGCCATCCGTTTTTTTAAAGGACTATAAATTTGCATTTAAATTAATTGCTGACTCAATATTCAGGAGATGCTGAATTCTACAAACAAGGTCTCATTGTGCCCCATCTCCTGCTATGCAACAAGCCAGGAGAGCTGTAAAATAAACCTGAGGGAGGTTCTGAAAGATGTAATATAACATCCAGGTGTGTGTTTCTGTATAAGGAAGCACTTCAAAACAAAATAAAGCAAAACAAAACCCTAGCGCTTGTTATCTCTGGGGGGAAAAAAAATAAACAAGAGAAGCAAACCAACAACCCTTTGTAGTGTCTGTCATGTTTTACCAAAGAGATGCTGAGATGTTCCTTGTGTGTTGTCCCATCTGCAATCCCCTTGGGACACTCCTATCCTGTGGTCCACCACGTGTGGACATGGAAAGACTAATCAAAGCACAGTGTTTGTCTGTCCTCATTCTTTTCCGAGAGTCAGGGGAAGGAAAGGAAAGGGAAAAAAATAATATAAAACATGAGCAAGCTTCTGATGCAAGATGGGCAGAAACTAAATCTTGCTGCAACAGCCTTTCAACAAATATTTTTCTCTTGTCTATGGCTGGGGAGAAAAAATGGCATTCTATAAATCAACCTGATTCAGCCCAAGCAACAACAGACCAGCAGAAAATTGTTTTGAGGGCAGAAGGTATCCAGAACAGCAATTACAGACTGAGTTAGATCTCCTCTGGGACCCAGCAACAGCCAGTGTGTGGAGTTCCTCTCCCTCTTGCTCACTTGTGTGCATCTCCTCTGTTGTGCTGCCTTAGAGGTCTGTGTCATCTCAGGGAGTGCAGCACTGCTCTGCATAATTAAAATAGTTGGGCTGAGCTTTGACAGGCTAGTCCAGCATTTACCTGGGGCCACCAGCTAAAAAACCACAACATGAAGTGTGTTTCTGTCCACCAAAAATCAAATGGAGAGGCTGTGGAAGGTGAGATGCCTCGAGCTTGTCAGAGAGAGCTGAGGCCACTGCAGAGGGCACCTCAACAGGGATGAATAAAGAGAGATCCTGCTGCCAGCCAGTAATAGTCATTCTGCCTGTGCTGGGTTGACCCTGACTGGTGCCCACCAAAGCTGCTCTGTCACTCCCCTCCCCAGCTGGACAGGCAAGAGAAAATATAGCAAAAGGTTCATGTATCAAAATAAAGACAGAGAGAGAAACCCCAGCAATTCCCAGCATGGGCAAAATATACTTGATTTAGGGAAATTAGTTAATATATCACCAAGCAAAACCTGAGTAGGATAATTACAAATAAAACCGGTTCCATTGGAAAACTGTCCTCTTAGCCATCAAACCTCATTTGAAGTCATGTTTTGACAACCAGTGTTAATGGCAGGTGTCATAATTTCTGATAGAGTCTAAAATGTGTGAGGCGTGAGGAGCAACAGCAGGTTACTGGGAGCTGTGTTAATGTGTTTTAACCACCTTTGGAACTGCACTCATTCTGTGAAGCTTCACATCCATACACCTGGATCAGACTCTGTCCCTCAGTGTCTGATTTCATAAGGATTGAAAATGATTTAAGGCAGATATTTTCCTTCACAGTAATATTATCAGCTCCCAGCCTGTGCTGAAGGTCAGAACTGGACTGTGGTCTAAGGGAAATATAAAAATATAAATATAGGAAGAGATGGTTTGACTTTTTTTTAAATCCTTTGCATCTGGAAATAGGAGATGTGTTAATGGAGGAGGTCATCAATAGTTCTGTTTTTAAGTAGCTATCCTCACTTTATATTTGGAAAAGAGGATAAACTATCAAAGATGATGTAAAATGTTCTTGTTACTAACTTTGATTTTGATCTTCAAATTAATTAACACGCAAAATTTCATTTAAATTCAGCAGTTTGTAAAGGTATGTGAATTCACACATGTGCATACATGTATTTTTACAGGCATATGTGTACAAGTATCCTTGTGTATCACAAACACACCCACCTGTATAAACAGCTACTGTCTATATAAATACACTAATAATTTTAAGATCTAACTTGCCCCCAACATACACCAGGTGTTAAATGAGCGTTTGAGGCTTAGCAGATTGCAGAGATATAAACACAGCCTATTTCTGTCTACAGTAGCAGAAAACAGACCTTAAATCTCAGGCTTCTTTTTCCTGGCTAAACACTCTGGTGTAAGATAAGCACGAACACTGATAAGTTCTGATAACAGGCAAGCAAACAAAAAACAAAATAAAATAAAACATTATTTGCCTTGATTAGTTTTAAGAAAAAAAAAGGAAAAGAAAAAGAAAAAAAGCTGCATTGATTCCATTTTGCCTTCAAGTTAATTTTGTGAGAGTTTGATATCAGGCAGAACAAGAGCAGGAATGGCTCCAAGAAATTCAAGAGGCAACACTTGTACCATGTGATCATGGAATCATAGAATCATAGAATTGCAGAATGGTTTGGGTTGGAAGGGACCATAAAGAACATCTTATTCCTACCCCCTGCCATGGGCAGGGACACCTTCCACTATCCCAGGTTGCTCCAAGCCCCATCCAGCCTGGCCTTGAACACTTCCAGGGATGGGGCAGCCACAGCTTCTCTGGGCAACCTGTGCCAGGGCCTCTCCACCCTCACAAGGAGGAATTTCTTCTAATATCAGATTTAAATGTGTTCTATCACTTTGAAGCCATTGCCCTTTGTCCTGTCACTCCAGACCCTTGTAAACAGTCTCATCTCTATCTTTCTCGTAGTCCCTTCAGGTACTGAGAGGTCACAATAAGGTCATTCCAGAGCCTTCTCTTCTCCAGGTTGAACAATCCAAATTCTCTCAGTCCTTCCTCATAGGAGAGTTACTCCATCCCTCTAATCATCTCTGTGCTCCTCCTCTGGATCTGTTCCAACAGGCTGATGTCCTTCCTGAGCTGGAAGCAGGGATCCAGGTGTGGTTTCACAGGAGTGGAGAAGAGGGGCAGAGGGGTGTGGGGAACAAAATCGAGGTGCAGAGCAAACAGAAACATGCTTCAAAAATCCTCCATGATGGAGGAGAGAATGTGGGTTTATGTTTCTTGCAGTGCTCTGCCCTTCCTTCATCCCCCCCAGTCTCCTCTTCCACCAGACACTCATGAAGTCCAAGAGAGTGAAAGATTCACGAGCCAAGTAAAGCAAGAGGGAAGTGATTCCATTTCTCTCCCAAGTGAACACCAGCTCTTCTCTCCAAAAGGGAACATTCCCCAGTTTTATTTCTCTTCGCTCAATGTCTGATATTCCTGTACTTTGCTAACACAGCTGGACCAAGTCTCTGGGATGTTATAATGAATATTGAGAAGCAATAACCCTGAGTGACCTGGTCCATGGCAGGGGGTTGGAACCAGGTGATCTTTAAGGTCCTTTGCAACCAAAACCATTCTATGATTCTACGATTTATTTTTTCAAAGTTGCAAAAGAAAGTATCTGCACCCACACTACAAATCCAACCTTTTGCTCTCCTACAAGTTTCTATCTACTTTAGCACTAAAGAAAGATTAATATCCTTGTGTTTCCAACAAACCCTTGGGCTGGATATGAAAGACACTCACAGAGCAGAAATATTGCTTCTGTTTTCAGATATGCTAGGAAGATTTTTGTGGGATTTTTTGGCCAACTCATCTGCCCCAGCTTCCTGGACTTGAATTAAGGAGTCCATTCTGACCTAATTTACATAGGTATATAGGGTAATCAAATGGTACATAAATAATTGCATGAAAGACCTAAAGTGAATAAATAGTTATAAGGATATATACAATAGAGATAGGGAAATGCCATTCATTGTGGTCTTTGTAGATCAGAAATAAAAATACAAGGTGAAGTTGAAGATTATCCCAACAGGGAATACCCATCTGTATTTAGAAAATAGGTTGTAACTCAGGGTTTGTGAAATTTGCTGACCTGGCAACCTGAAAGGCAAAAATAAATACAACACAAAAGGTAAAAATAAAAGCCACATGAACCAGAGAAGAAATGTCCACCCACAATAATCCAGAGCCTTGTCCAAGATAAAGCTTTTATGAGCAACAGGTCACTTGGTTCTTTCTGCAAGAGCTGGAAAATTAACACACTGACTAGATGCAATTGTCATGAAGTGTTTCATGTGGTAGGTACCTGTACAACTGGAACTATGAGTCTCTATTGAACATTTATTTTGCCCTCAAACAGCTCCAATGAGCCATTGGTCTTTACAGCAGCAACTGTAAAAAGTAAAATATATGAATCCTTACAGCAACCTATGAAAAAAAAAGTTATTATTTTTTTCTATGCAATAGAAATGATTCTTGGGGATGCTTAGTCTTTTTCAAATAAGAAAATAAAATACATTTAATATTTACAGCTACACTTTTTTGGTTGCTGTTCAGGAGAAAGTGGTCTCCTGAGTACTAAGGCACCAAAGATATGGAAATCCATAAGCAAACTCCAAATTCAGTATCTTACTCACTGACTTTTCCTTTAGCATCTCCTGCTTCCTGCCCTGGGCTGCAGTGTATAAACTAATAGGAGAAGTGAGGGAAGTACTTGTAATCTATCACCCTGACTGATACCAGCCCCAGGAAAGGCACTTTATTGCAGGTGGTATGTTATCTTCAAAAATAGAAACTCTGCAAAGATTATGACAAAAACTTCCACACTTTCTACATTTTGTTTGCAGCACTATTAATTCTTCACTCTGGATTTATTTCCAGGAGGGTCATGTAGCCAGAAAAAAATACAATGGAGAAATTCATTTTCTTTTTAGGAGTGTTCTGGGAAACCAAGCAATTAGAGCAATTTTAAGCTGTCATGTATTATCCATTGCCACTCAATTATTTTACTTAAATAAAATACTGATTGCAGAGACTGATCTGCAGCTATCAACTGAGTGATTCATTTAGGTGCACTATTTATTCTTGACAAATTATAAAAGAACATCTAACTCTAACTGAAAGGAGAAAGACAAAGGGGCAAGGGAAATATGCAGCATCTTTTCACTATTCTCTGCTATGCTGCCAATTCTCTGTTTAGAAATAGCTGAATCTGCTGTACCCTGTGCAGAGTTTGGAGACAAGTCACTCCTTATCACAAGTGGAGTCCATGGCTTTGGTGCAGAGAGGAAACTGCAATCTCTTAAAGAGGTCACTGAAGGTTGGAATCATAGAATCATAAGAGGGTTTGGGTTGGAAGGGACCTTAAAGCACCATCTAGTCCAACTCCCTTGCCATGGGCAGGGACCTTCCACTAGACCAGATTAATCAGAGCCCAGTGCAGCTTTCTTTGAACACCTTCAGGGATGGAGCATCCACAATCTCAGTGGACAACCTGTACCAGTGCCTCACCACCCTTATAGCATGGAATTTCCTCCTAATATCTAAAGTATATCTACCTTCCTTAAGTTTAAGGCCATTTCCCATTGTCCTGCCACTTCATGCCCTTGTCCAAAATCCCTCTCCAGCTCTCTTGGAGCCCCTTTAGACACTGGAAAGTTCTCTAAGGTCTCCCTGGAGCCTTCTTTTCTCCAGGATGAATAGTCCCAGTTCTCCCAGTCTGTCTCCAGAGCAGAGATTCTCTGACCCTGTGATGAACTTAGTGGTCTCATCTGGACTCATTCCAACAGGTCAATGGCTTTCTTGTGTTGGGGGTCCCAGAGGTGGATGCAGTGCTCCAAGTGGGATCTCACAAGGGGAGAGATCTTGTCCTCTTTCTTTGGGACACTGAAGTGGCCCAGCCAAATCGTGGGATATGGCTGTCCAGGTCCTCAGGGGCTCCAAAGAGCACCAGCCCCATGAGTAACTCCATATCCAAGGTCTACCCAAGGTTCATGGTCTCCTCAATGGTACAAAGTGGGTGAAGAGAAGACAGAAGCTCCATACAAGTCAAAAACCCTCTCTGCACTATATTTCCCTATGCATTTCAAACCCAGATGCTTTGGCCTTTTCCAGCTCTGAGCTCTGTTGCCTGCAGACCATGCTGTTGGCACGTTTCTTACATATTTTCAGTCAATAATGCAGGTTATTGACACAAAATGTAAAAATGCTGTGTAAAGGTATCTGAGGACCAATTAGTTACAACTGGAGCTAAAAGGCTTATAAAAGAAAGGTTGATGACTGTAATCACCTTCTACAAGTTGACCCTCCAAAACACCCTCACACGGTTTTATTCTTCATTCTGTACATGAGAGACCTGCTTTACCAATATTCATTTTATTCAAAATGATTAATCTCATTGTTAAAGGATTTTTTTCTTAATGTTTAATTTATTTCTATCTGTCCTTAGTTACTACTTAGTAATTTGTTACTACCTTCAACCTTAATATTTTAAATTATTCTCCCCTTTTTCAATGCTATTACACATCAAGTATTTCTACATAGTCATCATGGCTCAACTAATCACTGCTGCACTTTCTGAGCCTGCAATTGGTAAATTCCTGTAATCTCTCTTCATAAATTATACTTAATACTTCTCCCTCATTTATTTCCGTCTGGATCACCTCCAAATTTCTAATAGAAAAAGCAGGCCTAAATGCCCTCATTTCTCACACACCTTCCTATCATACAAAAGGTGCCAATGGCTAAGGCAGGCACTAAAGGCTGTGTGACCCTTCACTATATTTTCCAACTGTCTGTACTTACCATCCAGTTGCAAATTTCCAGTTTCTGGTTAAAACTACCCAACAGGTCCAGTGGCTCAGTTTCCCTCGTTGGCTCCCTCACTAGCTGTGAACAAGCAGCGCACTTTCTGATCAAAGCTGGTATCATGCAAACAATTGCTCATTTTACTTGGTCAGTTTTGCTTATATGCCATTGGTAGATGGGGAAGAGGCTCTCACAGAACAAAGTCTGGGTCATTTTAATCTCTAAAGGAAAAGGGTGTTATTTATAGAGCAGAGTTGGTGAATTATATGTTGATGTCTGCTACACCCACATTTACTACTCAGCAATTTGGAGAACCAACAATGGACTTGTGTTATTATTTATAAAAATGCT
>WEIV01026440.1:0-24269 GCA_013390005.1 Calyptomena viridis | reverse complement strand
GTCGCAGCAGCACGACATGGACCGGACGATCAAGGTGAGCGGGGGCTGCCCGGCAACGGGCACGGCCGGGACACGGGTGCTGTGCGATGTTGTTTGGGAGCTTTCCGTAAATAACCCCGCGAGCAGCGAAACTTTTCCGGTGTTTATCCGCTTCGGCGAACAAAGGGATTTGAGATCATTGGCTACAAGTTACACGGTTCTTTTATTAATTAGTGTTCTGTCTTGTGTTGGTTAATGATTTCTCATGCTAATTAGTGCCATGCTCGGTCTCCCTCTTCTTTGGGGCTGGGGAGGTTTCGTGGGTGGGTGGTTGGGAATTCCCCCTCTGGAATTACCTTTTATCCCGTTGGAGCTGATTTCGACACAGTGGCCGAGTTGGTTTATTAGTTTGTTCCTTACCATGGGGGTTCTGCCCCGTGTCCTTGTGGCCCATAAATTGTGCATTCCTTGTGCCCACCACCACTAAAATCCCTCTCCCCAGGCTTTGGGAACCTCTCCCAGGTCTGAGATCAGTTCTGCCCACAAGATTTGTCTTTCCAACACCGGGACAGCACTCAGAGCTTGTTGGCTGCTGTTTCATGGATTAAATCTTGACGATTAGGCTTGGAAGGTAGAAAGACCAAACACCAAATTTCCTTAAGGAAATTTTTACACATCCCTGTTTCTCACCCCCCTCCTCATTCACTGTAACTCCCCGGGCAAATTGTTCCCNAGTTTATCACAGAGGTGAAACTCGTAGTTTTGGGTTTTATAGTATGGATGTAAAAGAAGACAAGATGGAGGAGTTTGGGTGTTGCCCCAAGTTCTCTTTTCTTCTTGTTCTTGCTCCATGTCCTGCAGTGGAGGTGGCACAAAGGCACTGGTACAATAGATTTGAGGTGGAGGAAACCTGTTAGCAGCAGGTGATGGTTACTGGTACAGAATTATAAATAGGGTGGGTTGTATCAGCTCATTGAATAACAAAGTCTTTAAAACCTCACTGAAGTCCCCATTTCAAGGCTTTTGCAGCACATGTTTCAGAGTGTTAAGTCTGGGTTTAGGACGCTGGGATTGAGATAAGAATGTAATAAACAACAAGAGAAACTGAGAAGCTGCGAGTCCGACCTCTTTTATCTGGTATTGGGACTTTGATAAGAAGAAAAGCTTGTATTTAGAAGCAGGGGTCCTGACAGAAACAGAAACCTGAAGCAACTGTGGGGACATTTTTGTGCCTCCTGCCCCTCTCAGCTCAACCAGAACCAGGTTCTGGGCAAATCTCTGCAGTTCCAAACCATCATTTAACAGTTTTATATGTTCTGCTGATTGTTCTGCTCCCAAAATCCATGGTTTTGGCTGTGCAGGTTTGGCTCTGTGGTTCAGGACAGTGACCAGGGCTTAGGGAAGGGCGTGAAATTCCACATGTTGTGGCTTTTCCCTGTTGGGTCTGTGGAGTTTGTCCAGGCAGCAGCACTTTGTGCAGCTTTGATTTATTGTAAAGATTTTGTTTTACTCTCCAAGTTCCTTTATTTCAACCCTTTTCCTGTTAATACTCAGTGGAAACTGAGAATCGTGGAATTGTTAAGGTGGGGAAAGACTTGAGCTTGGCCCCAGACAATCCTGGTGTGTCCCACCCTGCNAGTCCGGGGGTGTCCCACCCTGCAGATCCAGCTGGGAGAGCTCTGGGAATGCTGCTTTTCCAGGCCTTTGGCATCCCAGACTGCTGACTCTGCACGGGGGTGATGCTCAGACTGTTGTTTTAGGAGTTGCTGAGAGGGAATTGTGCTGCTGGAGAGAACCCGGGTGTGACTGGATTTATTTCACATCAGTTTATTCCCTTTTCCCACTGGAAATTCCTGTAAAGAGTGAGCAGAAGTTTCAAGTTCCTTTAACAGCAGGAGCACAAAGGTTTCCTGTATCCATTAATCCAGAAATAAGGCCTTTGGGCTTCCCACTCGATGTTTTCAGGGGGCAGGTTTATATTGGAAGCATTTCAAGCTGTTTGGGATCCCAGAATCCTGGTATTACTAAGGTTGAAAAAGACCTTCAAGGTTGTGGAGTCCAAGTTCTGACTAAAAATGTTGGGGACATGATATTTCAGTGTTAACAACTTGTGTTGGTGCTGAATTTGTTGTGTCTGAACTGGGAGGTGTGAGTGATCCTGTGCTTCAAAGTGCCCAAAAACTGGATTTTGTGGCGTCTGGAAATGGTGAAAAGTGTTTTTTGGTCACTGGATTATTCATTTTAACTTCTAAGCTGCCCTGGGATGAAGGACCCAAATAAAACTGCAGAAAATAAGTGTTGCTTTTTTTCTTTAAATCAATGGCAAATAATATGGAAGAGGAAGTGAATTTTTATTAAAAATGGACTTGTAGTTGGACTTGCCCTTCAGGTGCTGAGAACAATCAGACCTTGTTCTTTCTCCCTTCATTTGATTCAGAGATCACAGACTTTCCAGTTCCTGCTCAGCTTCTCTGGTCCATTTATTCAGGAATAAATGTGGATTGGGACATTTGGCCTTTGCTTTTCCAGTACCTTCAAAACTTAAACACCTTGAAAGCTCAGGATCAGAATTGAGGGAGATGCTCCTCAGTCCTCAAACCCTTTCCCTGCTCACTAATCTTCTCCCAAAATTGTGGTTTCACCCCACCCCTGGTGCCTTCAGTTCTCTGTGTTTGAATACCAGCAAAATTAAATCAGCTTTTCCCCAATATGCTGCTCACANCCCAAGTTCTCTTTTCTTCTTGTTCTTGCTCCATGTCCTGCAGTGGAGGTGGCACAAAGGCACTGGTACAATAGATTTGAGGTGGAGGAAACCTGTTAGCAGCAGGTGATGGTTACTGGTACAGAATTATAAATAGGGTGGGTTGTATCAGCTCATTGAATAACAAAGTCTTTAAAACCTCACTGAAGTCCCCATTTCAAGGCTTTTGCAGCACATGTTTCAGAGTGTTAAGTCTGGGTTTAGGACGCTGGGATTGAGATAAGAATGTAATAAACAACAAGAGAAACTGAGAAGCTGCGAGTCCGACCTCTTTTATCTGGTATTGGGACTTTGATAAGAAGAAAAGCTTGTATTTAGAAGCAGGGGTCCTGACAGAAACAGAAACCTGAAGCAACTGTGGGGACATTTTTGTGCCTCCTGCCCCTCTCAGCTCAACCAGAACCAGGTTCTGGGCAAATCTCTGCAGTTCCAAACCATCATTTAACAGTTTTATATGTTCTGCTGATTGTTCTGCTCCCAAAATCCATGGTTTTGGCTGTGCAGGTTTGGCTCTGTGGTTCAGGACAGTGACCAGGGCTTAGGGAAGGGCGTGAAATTCCACATGTTGTGGCTTTTCCCTGTTGGGTCTGTGGAGTTTGTCCAGGCAGCAGCACTTTGTGCAGCTTTGATTTATTGTAAAGATTTTGTTTTACTCTCCAAGTTCCTTTATTTCAACCCTTTTCCTGTTAATACTCAGTGGAAACTGAGAATCGTGGAATTGTTAAGGTGGGGAAAGACTTGAGCTTTGCCCCAGACAATCCTGGTGTGTCCCACCCTGCAGATCCAGCTGGGAGAGCTCTGGGAATGCTGCTTTTCCAGGCCTTTGGCATCCCAGACTGCTGACTCTGCACGGGGGTGATGCTCAGACTGTTGTTTTAGGAGTTGCTGAGAGGGAATTGTGCTGCTGGAGAGAACCCGGGTGTGACTGGATTTATTTCACATCAGTTTATTCCCTTTTCCCACTGGAAATTCCTGTAAGGAGTGAGCAGAAGTTTCAAGTTCCTTTAACAGCAGGAGCACAAAGGTTTCCTGTATCCATTAATCCAGAGACAAAGTCTTTGGGCTTCCCACTTGGTGTTTTCAGGGGGCAGGTTTATATTGGAAGCATTTCAGGCTGTTTGGAATCCCAGAATCCTGGTATTACTAAGGTTGAAAAAGACCTTCAAGGTTGTGGAGTCCAAGTTCTGACTAAAAATGTTGGGGACATGATATTTCAGTGTTAACAACTTGTGTTGGTGCTGAATTTGTTGTGTCTGAACTGGGAGGTGTGAGTGATCCTGTGCTTCAAAGTGCCCAAAAACTGGATTTTGTGGCGTCTGGAAATGGTGAAAAGTGTTTTTTGGTCACTGGATTATTCATTTTAACTTCTAAGCTGCCCTGGGATGAAGGACCCAAATAAAACTGCAGAAAATAAGTGTTGCTTTTTTTCTTTAAATCAATGGCAAATAATATGGAAGAGGAAGTGAATTTTTATTAAAAATGGACTTGTAGTTGGACTTGCCCTTCAGGTGCTGAGAACAATCAGACCTTGTTCTTTCTCCCTTCATTTGATTCAGAGATCACAGACTTTCCAGTTCCTGCTCAGCTTCTCTGGTCCATTTATTCAGGAATAAATGTGGATTGGGACATTTGGCCTTTGCTTTTCCAGTACCTTCAAAACTTAAACACCTTGAAAGCTCAGGATCAGAATTGAGGGAGATGCTCCTCAGTCCTCAAACCCTTTCCCTGCTCACTAATCTTCTCCCAAAATTGTGGTTTCACCCCACCCCTGGTGCCTTCAGTTCTCTGTGTTTGAATACCAGCAAAATTAAATCAGCTTTTCCCCAATATGCTGCTCACAAGAGAAATTAAAGTTGTTTGAATTGATAAGTCTCTTTGTGCTTCTTACAACAACAATTTGTGATCCATGTTTCTTCTTTCCTTTATAAAACCTCCAATTCCCTTTTTTTCCCCTTNTGTTTCCTTAAGTTTCCCCAGTGCGATTGTTGTACCAGCTCCTTTTTTTGGTGATTTATCCCAAGGCTTGGCTTTGGANCTTCACTAGTAATTTATGATTTATGTAACACTCCAGGCTGTCTTAAAAATCAATTTTTCCTTCCACATCTGCCTTTCTCACTCTCTGACCCCTTCAAATCTTGCCTTAAATATCCACTTTCCTCCCTTGCTTTGTTTTTAGTCTGTGTGGTTTGAGGTCTGGCTCCAGCCTAGAGTTAATCCAAGACTATTTTAGACAGTGCCAGCTTAGGGACTGGCTTTTTCCAACTGCTTAAAATCGTAATGGAATCATGAAGGTTGGAAAAGACCTTCAAGCTCATCAAGTCCAACCTTCAGCCTTGGGTGTGAGCAGGAGTGTCCTCAGTTTTCTCATCTCAGGGATCAAATGCTTCATGTTTTAATTATTAACAGAAAAAGAAAATCTGATCACAATAAAGTTGCTTTATTAAGTGGCCTCTCCCATCAATTTTCAGTGCATTGGGGAATTATTTTCCCTGTTTCCTTAAGTTTCCCCAGTGCGATTGTTGTACCAGCTCCTTTTTTTGGTGATTTATCCCAAGGCTTGGCTTTGGAAAGATGATCCTAAATCACAATAAAAGGACAAAGGCAGAGCACAGGGCAGCAGCTCTAATCCAAATTAATCAAAAACCCACCATGTCCTGAATTTCCATCCTGCCCTGGCACATATTTAAGCATGTCCTAACAAATCCAAGCCTTGTTCAAATGGATTTGGACCAAAGAATCATAAATATGAGCCTGGTTTATTATCAGATAAGCTAAAACTAGTCATGCAGGGTTTAATTTACAGTGTAATGACTCCAAAAGTCAGAAAACTTTCATTTTACTTTAACTGTGACCCAAAAAATACATATTAATGCTGAGATGGGGCCCTTCAGTTGCTATTGATGATATATAGGGGGAGATGCCCTTGTTACATTTTGTGTATTAAAAGCACAAGATCCCATTTACTATTCCACATAATCCTGCTTCCAAATGCCAGGATGAGCAGTCCCAGCTGCACAGAAGCAATTTCAAACAGACAAATTATTGCCTGAGCATTTGTGTTTAATTTTCCCCAGCAGGCTCTTTCCTGCTCAGGTGTTTTACCAAGAGCTGAGCTGGGTTTTATTGGAAAGGCTGTGGAAATTTTATTTATTATGTATTTATTGACTGTCTTTTTCCTTCTTCTTGCTCCTTCTTGAACAGGAAACGTCCATTTTAGAGGAGTACAACATTAACTGGACTCAGAAGTTGGGAGCTGGGATCAGTGGCCCTGTTAGGTAAGAGAAAAATATGAATTTGTCTGGACCCTGTAGAGAAATTAGGGAGTATTTAAAATGCTTTTGACAGTGAGATGTGGAAAACTCTTTATAAACAACAAATACCTGCTCTGTGTGAGTTGTGCAAGTGAGGTTTTGTCTTTTATGTGTGAAGTAAAACCTCTCCTCACCCCCTTGTCCCGTCTCCCACCATATTCCTGGAGCAAAGTAGGGGCAGGAGTTGGTTGTGACCACAGAAATTCCTCCTGGAACCCCTTTATTCCTGGATCTTGGTGTCCCTGCCCTGCAAAAGCTCCTTTGTGCCATCACCACTGTCCCTTCCCTGATTTTCCCAGATTTTTCACCTCATCCTGCGAGGCCAAAGCAGAGAATCCCATGAGCGTCCCAACCTGTCCCTCAGGGATTTCTAACCCCTGCATGAACTGGGTGCAAAATGTATTTTCCCTCTCCAACAAGGCCCTCTCCCTTTGTGGAATGGGAATTTCTGCTGGAAAACAGCTGTTCCTGGGTGCTCCACAGGGCCATTGTCCTTCCCCACCATTTGAGGCCTGTCCAGGCCTCGGTTCCTCCTCCTCCATTTTGTGTTCATTAAAACACCCTCTTGGTGCTTTATTCTTTCATCTGCCTGTTAAAATGTAGGCCCTTCCCTCAAACTGTCCTTTTTTAAGAGCTTAAAACCAGTTGGTAGCCTGGCCAAAACCAGGAATTACCTTTGGAAAAACACTTTATTTATTACAAGCTCTCCCTTCCATTGGCGTTGCTCAATGTGTGCTTTGGGTTTTTTCACCCAAAGTACCTCTTGAGGCTGAATTTTGAGTAAATTCTGCTTGTCTTCAGCTCCCCCTTGCCCTGAAATAATTCTTTTTTGCATTGCTGGAAGTTGAACTTTGTGTAAGAATATATTTGATTATTGTGGGGGTTTCCAAGCTGGTGACAGGTGTATATTCCCAGCTTGTTAATTCCCACGTGGAGAGCAAACTCATAGCTACAGATCAAATGTTTCATGTGTCCCTCCTTAACATTCTTGCTGACTGAATCATTTTATTGCTGTAATTCCAGAGTCTGCATGAAAAAATCCTCTCAAGAACGTTTTGCACTGAAAATCCTTCTGGATCGTCCAAAAGCCAGGAATGAGGTACAGTTCCTGTTCCTACTGTCTGCCTTCTGACACACCACAAAGCCTGCAGTTTAATGTTTGAAAAGAAAATATTTTAAGAGAAAAAAGTTAAAAAAAAGTTTATAAAAACCCCCCTTAAACCCCACGTTTGCTGTGTGAAATTCCTTGGAGTTGATCCTCCAGCCTTGCTTTCCATGGGATGAAGTGGTGGGTGAAAGGAGGTTCCCACTCTGAGCTGGTTGGAGGACAATTTACTTATAATTTATTTCTTTATTCAGAATTTATTCAGCTGCATTTTAGAGCTGTTCTTCTCCCTATGTCCCCTGTAAAGCAGCACGACCAGTTTAGAGTGGATTTGTTTTCCATACATGGATGTCACAGCTCCAAGGATTGCCAGGAATGCCTCAAGTTGCACAATAAATTGATTTATCTGTGTGCCAAGAGCTTAAATCAGCTCCTGATCCTGGCTGGGGCTTCCTGGGGCTGATGAGAACTTGCCAAGGTGCCAAATTCCCAGTCTGCTGGAATGATGGGCACTCCAACTATCAGGAATTTAAGGAAGGATTCATTATCCTCAAGGTTTAAGCAGCTGCCATTGCTTGTTACTCAAATTCACGTTGAAAATTCCCAGGGGAAAAATAATCTATGTACAAAAATGCATCATTGTTTTGATTGAGCAGTTTAAACTGAGGAAAACATTCCTTTTTCAAAGTGTTGGGACAGGAGATGAGGTTCTCTGTGTTGTGAGTGCTGGGACCTTGAGGCATAAAAGAGGCCAGATTATGGAACTTTAGGGTTTAATGATTAATTTTCAGTTTAAGTTGTATCTCTATTCCTCCTTTAAAGCAATTTCCACCTTTTAATTTATTTTAAAACCCCAAAGCCATCAAAAAATGGGCTTTTTTTCTGGAACTTTGTATGTGATTCCGTGGTCCGTAATATATATATATTGATAATATATCATGTTATTATCACAATCCAAGGAGTGCAGTGGCTATTGGTCACCCACACCAACGCTTAATCTTAATTTTTGAATAATTTAAGCTGGATGTGGCTCTTCCTGTGTGCAGTAACATCCCCTCCCTTCTCTCCAAGGTACGTCTGCACATGATGTGTGCAACACACCCCAATATTGTCCAAATTATTGAAGTTTATGCCAACAGTGTGCAGTTCCCACATGAGTCCAGCCCCAGGTAAGATTCATGCCCAGCTTGCTTTCCATTTTAGCCCAAGGTTTAGTGCAGTTTGCTTTGGTTTTGGTTCATTTTTAATCAATATGACCAAAATTATGTGATATTTAATGTCACGTTTATCCCTCAGACCAACCAACTCTTGATTTTTCCACTGAACTTTGTGTATTTAAATTAATTTGCATCCCTAAACACATCTCTCAGGTCTTTCCTTGATTCATTGTGTGAGGGAAAGGATTGTTTCTAAAAATACTAAATTCAGCCCTGAAAACTCTCAGTGCTTAAAATGGACACAGCAAACCACAAAGGCTGATTTTTCATGCATTGATATCCATTGGGATAAAAATACTGTGTTCAAATTGGATATTAGTTGAGAAAAAACCATCAGGGCTGGGAGAATTAAGGAGCTCAGACCTGAATTGGTCTCTGATTTATCTGATTTTGCTGAGTGGGGAGAACTAGGAGTTAATTCCCTGAGGATCCACCAGTCCTGATCTCCACAATTCCTGTATTCCGTCATAATTATGGCAATGATTGTAAATTAATGAGGTTCAGCAGAGTATCCAGAGCCAAAGACATCTATTTTTTCCAAAAAAACATCTGTTTTTTGAGGGTAGAATTGTGTCCACATGGCTCCCAGGTCCAAGCTGGGATCTGATGCATCCATATGGATTGTTGGAGCTGGATGTGGGAGCCCATCAGGAGGAACAAACTGGAGTCCTGGCTGCCAACCAGTGACTCACGTTGTGCTGGGAGCAAAAAAATCCTGCTTTGAAGTTTAAAATTAAACTTAATTTAAGTTTAAAATTAAATTTAATTTAAAAATATACGTAAAAATTGGAAGAGCCACAACTAAGGAACCCAAATGAAAAGAACCCAAATGAAAGAACCACAGTTAAAATAATCAAAATTTAAGGAACCCAAATTAAAGCACTGAAATGAAAAGAACCAGAATTAAGGACAAAAATTGAATGAACTAAAATGAAAAGAAACAAACTGAAAAGCACCAAAATTAAAAGAACCAAAATTAAGGAAGCAAAATGGAAGAACTGAAATTAAGGAATGAAAATTGAAGGGAAAAAAAATAAGGTACCCAAATTAAAAGAACGGAAATGTAGGAACCAAAATTAAAGAACCAAAATGAAAAGAATCAAAATTTAAGGAGCCAAAATGGAAAGAATCAAAGTTTAAGGAACCAAAATGAAAAGTACCAAACTGAAAAGCACCAAAATTAAAAGAATCAAAATTTAAAGAACTAAAATGAAAAGAACCGAAAATAAGGAATGAAAATTGAAAGAACCAAAATTAAAAGAACCAAATTTAAAGGACCAAAATTAGGGAACCAAACCGAAAAGAACCAAACTGAAAAGAACCAAAATTAAGGAACCAAAACGAAAGAACCAAAATGAAAAGAACCAAATTTAAAGCACCACAATTAAGGAACCCAAATGAAAAGAACCAAAATTAAGGAACCAAATTTAAAGCACCCAATTTAGGGGACCAAAATGAAAATAACCAAAATGAAGGAGCCAAAATTAGAAGAGCCAAAATTAAAGAACCCGAATGAAAAGAGCCAAAATTAACCAATATTAAGGATCCAAACCAGCTCCAGGCACTGCAGGAGAACCAGTGTCTCTGCCAGTCGTGTGAAATGTGCATTATTGGCCCAGAAACTCTGTTCTGTCTCTTTACTGATGGTTTGGGTGTAACCCGAGGAATTGTTTTGCCCAGGGCTCGGCTCCTGATTGTCATGGAGATGATGGAAGGGGGAGAGCTCTTCCACAGGATCAGCCAGCACCGACACTTTACTGAGAAGCAAGCCAGCCAAGTGACAAAGCAGGCAAGTCCCCCTGCCTGGGCAAATCCAGGAGGGAAAATGGCCAGGCAGGACCCATTCCCTGGGAAGGGGAGGGCTGGGGAAAAAGGGACCAGCTGAAACAACCCCCAGTTCTGCCCTGTTTGCTGTTCTTTATTATTTCCTTTGTCATAACAGGGTTTGGAGGTTTGGGGTTGTTCTCTCACTTCGAGGAGAACTTTTTATTCCTGCTGTGTCCTCTCTGTTGTCCTAAAAGTCCTCGTGGCTCCTGATTCCAGGCTGGGAATTGCTCTTGGCTGTGACACACACCTGGTGTTTTTCTGCTCTTTTTGGCCCTAAGCCAGTGGTTTTTAAGCTGGGTTTTGAGCTTGGTTTTAGGGAAGATAACAAGGGATGTGCCACTTTACTGGATGTTTTGTTCTGCTGTTGTTTTTCCCTGTTTCTCTGCACAGCTCATCCTGAAGGCTGGGTTTTGTGGCCTCCAAGGGATTTTGGTGCCCCTCAGGCTCTTTGTTCTCCATGGATTCAGTGCAGGATCCCCAGGGTCACTTCCCCTCAGCTGGGGAGGTAATTCTTGGTACTGAGGCAAAAAAAGAGCCCCAAATAATTCCATCTTTTCTCCTTTTGTGCTTTGACTTGTTTGTAATTAAATGCTAATGGTGCTGTTACCTTCTGGTTTCTTCAACAAAGAAATTAAGTGTAAGCAGAGAATTATTCTTGACAGTTTGTTTTCACATCCTTTGGGCTTTTTCATTCTGAAAATCTTGAAAAACTTTACCAAAAGCCAAGGCTTTTAATTCAACTCTGACTGTGTGTTCACTTGGGTTATTCATGGCCCAACTCTTTGCCTAAATGTTTGTAGAAATGAACACGTTAAAAATCTTATTCTTTCATATAGAGATTTATCTTGGACTGTGAGTCTGAATTCCTTGTACCCACTAATAGTTAGAACTTGCCACAGAGCAGCCTCATTTTCTCTGGGAATGTGTTTGTGTTTATTTCTGAGCTAAATTACCCCAAAATTCTCTTGTGACAGTAGTTTGCAGTTTTTTAAGTGCACAACACTTCCCTCAGGGTGCTGGGTTTGGGTGGGATCCTGTAGAATCCAGCAGGAATATTTCCAGATGAGGGTTGTGTGGCTGTGCCTCACTTCAGTCTCAGTAATGCTGTCTTAATATTTATTTCTGGGGTTCCTTTAAATGAATTCCACTTGGAAATGTCCATTTCCCGGGGGTTTCCTGGCTGGATCCTGGAGTTTTAAACCACAGCAGAGTGAGAAACCATCTTTGAAAGGCTCAAGGAATTTCTGGCTGATAGCCCATGGAATGAGGAAAGTGCAGGCAGTGCCATCAGAAAATAAAGGACTAAAACTGCCTGAATGTTGAGTCCTAAAGCAGTAAAATATTCTCTGAAATACTGAAGCAAGAAGTCTCTGATGGGGGTCAGTCAGACAGGGTGTAACTGCTGGGCAGGAGCTGGGTTGTTAATGCTTTGATTTAGGCAAACTGGGATGGTTGGGAAGCCCAGTCCAGCCTGGCTTTGTTTTCTGTTTGCTTTGATGGAAACACAAACTGAATCCTTGTGGGATTAACTCCCACTCATCCCTTCACTGCCCTGTTTCCCAGCGTGGCCAGGCTTGGCTTAACTCAGACCCAAGTGGAGTGAGACTGTTTGGGGTCTGAGCAGTGATGGAAATGTCCTTTTTAAAGCTCAAATGAGTGTCCAGGCTGGAGCAGGAATTCTGTTCCTGGAGCTGATTTATTGTGCCCTTTTCCAGATAGCTTTGGCTTTGCAGCATTGCCACTCACTCAACATTGCACACAGAGACCTCAAGCCTGAGAATCTCCTCTTCAAGGATAACTCTCTGGTAAGAAGAACACTTGGAATTCTTTTTTTTTTTTTTTTTTGCTGCTAAATTGTGTAAAATGGGGATTTTGAGAATAGTTGTGAAGTGACATTAGTGGTGACAAAATTTAATCACCTTTATGGACTTTGTGCACAGTCTGTTATATATGAGTGGGGCTTCCAAACTACACAGAATCCAGGTTTTCTGAGGAGAAGATCCTCTCTGACACATCATCAGGATGTTCTGACATTATATTAGAGGGGCCTTGAGAGATCCAAACATTCCTTGTTTCTTTTTCCTGCTCATAACCACCCTGGATATGCAGTGACCTCCCTACAATGTGCTTAGTGCTTTCCCAAACTCAGAGAGGGGCTGTTCCTGACCCAGAGCACCCAGGAAAACAAACCCACTTGTTCCAAAAATCAGTTTATGACCTTTCAACTTCACGAGTTCAAGGGTGTAAACGCAAGCAAAAGAGCGTGTGTGGCCAAGGTGAGATGAGAACAAGGCAAGAATTTTGTGTTCTTACGTTTATTTGTGTAGTGAAGCCTCTTCTCCTTGCTTTAGGATGCTCCTGTTAAATTGTGTGACTTTGGATTTGCCAAAGTAGACCAAGGTGACATGATGACACCACAGTTCACTCCATATTATGTAGCACCTCAGGTAACAAAAAATGACAATTCTGGGCTAAAGGGGAACCATTTCTTGCCTCTGCCTCCATAACCAGGGAATTTGGGAAGCCTTTGCTGCCCCGTTCAGGGGCAGGATGGGTGCAGGAATCTTGAGGAACTGGGTAAAGACACCTTTGGAACTGGAGTGTCAGTGATCTGTTGGCAAGAGGCAGACTCCCAGACTCTGTTCTTAGCACTGCCTCAACCATTTAATGCAATTTAAAGCATTTCACTGCATTAAAGCAGCTGCTTTGGAGAACTCCCTGCTTTCCCATCCTTCCTCCAGCTCAGGCTCGTTCAGGATTACATCAAAAAAAGGTCAGAGCTGGAACAAAGATGCTCTGAAAAGGCAGCAGTTCAAAAGGGCAGGGGGTTGATTACCTGTTGCCCCTGCTCATTAAGACACAACCTCTAGTTACAGACAGGCTGCTCTTTGTGGTGCTGCTTCCCCCACTCTCCTCTGTCCTTTGTGTGGGAATCCTGAAGAAAATGAAAAGAAAACTGCAAATCATCTTTAAGTGCAGTTCTGGGCAGTTCCTCATCTTTAATCACTGAGATCAGACCCTGAAAGTGCCTCCTCAGCTGGAGCCTCCTGGGGCTCCTGAAACCCCAACATTTGATCAGCAAGGGACAAATTTGGTGTGATTTGCCCCAGGGAGAGGCAAAAAGGGACATCTCTGGAGCTTGGATTGCCCTCCAAACACACTTTTGGGTTCTAATTCCAAGTATGGAAGTGCTGGAGATTGGGAGCAGTTAATTTAATTCAGGCAAAACTCATTTATTTTATTCAAAGCAGCAAAACATTTTAGCTGAATGTAGAAAGTTTCAGTTTTCTTAGAAAAGTCTGAGTTTGTCAGAGTCTTCAGGAGCTGGAATAAGTTTACTATGTGGAAAATCATCAGGAATCTTTGTGTTTATAGATTATATGTGTTTTGCTTTGTTTTTTTCCCCTCTCCAGGTATTGGAGGCACAGAGGAGACATCAGAAGGAGAAGTCTGGTATTATCCCCACCTCTCCAACACCCTACACTTATAACAAGGTACTTTGGGAAACTTGTCCTTCAAATGCCCTCCCCACACCTTCTGTACCTGCTCAGAAATCCACAGACACAGTTTATCACCCTTATTGCCCTAAAATCACACCCTTAGAGCAGCAATAAATGTGTTCTGATCTGACAGGAACACACTTAAAAAGCCAAATATCTCACCCTGAGGGAAAGCAGGAGCTACAGAAAACAACAGGGAAATGTTATTTTGGGTATTTTCAGCTGTGGGAAGGAGCATCTTGGGCTGTGTTTCTTGAGGTGTGGTTCCTTTGGCTTTGCTGAAGGAGTTTGCAGTGGGATTTCTCCTTAAACAGGAGGTTCAGAGCAGGTTTCACTCAGCTGAAGTGGCAAATGAGAAGATAATTCCCTGTGCAGGCTCTGTGTTTGTTTGGAACTGACACACTAAAGGCACCGAGTTCCTTCTCAGAGAGCAAAGGATGAAATGCTCATTTAGTCCAAACCTAATTAATGATCCTCTAATGAAAGGAAAAACACACAAACACTGTTAAGGAGCACTAAATGTGAAAAGATTTTGGAGAGAGTGGAATGATTCTGGCTGGAGTGAGACCAAGAGGGAAGTTCTTTCATCTCTGCAAGAGGCTGTTCAGGGGGATCCTCCCTCCTGCTCCCACCCAGAGTTTCCTGGATGTGCAGAGGCTGTTTTTGTCCAGGCATTTGTGGTGGAACCTGGTCGGTGTCTGGGATCTCCTGGAAAACCCCCAATATTTTATTGTGAAGCTGCTGGAGCCTTGGCAGAGTTTTGACAGAGTGTCCTGAAAGCTTGTATTCCTTTTTGGAGATNTTATAGATTATATGTGTTTTGCTTTGTTTTTTTCCCCTCTCCAGGTATTGGAGGCACAGAGGAGACATCAGAAGGAGAAGTCTGGTATTATCCCCACCTCTCCAACACCCTACACTTATAACAAGGTACTTTGGGAAACTTGTCCTTCAAATGCCCTCCCCACACCTTCTGTACCTGCTCAGAAATCCACAGACACAGTTTATCACCCTTATTGCCCTAAAATCACACCCTTAGAGCAGCAATAAATGTGTTCTGATCTGACAGGAACACACTTAAAAAGCCAAATATCTCACCCTGAGGGAAAGCAGGAGCTACAGAAAACAACAGGGAAATGTTATTTTGGGTATTTTCAGCTGTGGGAAGGAGCATCTTGGGCTGTGTTTCTTGAGGTGTGGTTCCTTTGGCTTTGCTGAAGGAGTTTGCAGTGGGATTTCTCCTTAAACAGGAGGTTCAGAGCAGGTTTCACTCAGCTGAAGTGGCAAATGAGAAGATAATTCCCTGTGCAGGCTCTGTGTTTGTTTGGAACTGACACACTAAAGGCACCGAGTTCCTTCTCAGAGAGCAAAGGATGAAATGCTCATTTAGTCCAAACCTAATTAATGATCCTCTAATGAAAGGAAAAACACACAAACACTGTTAAGGAGCACTAAATGTGAAAAGATTTTGGAGAGAGTGGAATGATTCTGGCTGGAGTGAGACCAAGAGGGAAGTTCTTTCATCTCTGCAAGAGGCTGTTCAGGGGGATCCTCCCTCCTGCTCCCACCCAGAGTTTCCTGGATGTGCAGAGGCTGTTTTTGTCCAGGCATTTGTGGTGGAACCTGGTCGGTGTCTGGGATCTCCTGGAAAACCCCCAATATTTTATTGTGAAGCTGCTGGAGCCTTGGCAGAGTTTTGACAGAGTGTCCTGAAAGCTTGTATTCCTTTTTGGAGATTTCCAAGACATTTTCCTCCATATTATCAATGCTGTCTCCTGGCTTGAACCACCGAGTGTTCTTGGAGTGTCCATTTTAATTAAAATTAGCTGTTTTCTGATCCCAGTGCTAAGGCTCTACCTGAATTCCAGCTCCAGGGATGGTTGTTTAAGAGCAAGAACAGGTATTTTGACATGTAGAGTTGGGATTTAGGGAGCTAAAACAGAGATTAACTGTCTGCACGGATTTCCTGATCCCAAATTGATCTTCCTCAGGGTTCTAATAACCCCTTTTCCATCCTGGAGAAACAGATGGAGGATTGAAGGCAGACACTCTCTGAAATAGTCTTTTCAATGCACAGTTTCTTCTGCCTTTTCTTGTCCCTTGATCTTCTGGGATTTAGAACGTGGCAGAGTGGGTTTGTTTTTCAGGATTAATTTAAAGAGTTGGTTTGAGCAGCTCCAGCCTTGGTGGCCCTGACTGAGGGAAGTGGCCTTGTCCCCACCTTGCCAAGTGTGACTTCACTCCAGAAGCAGCATCTGGCACAGGCCTGGTGCCCAAAATAGGCTGGGAAGACTCCCAGGTACCCTGGGCTTCCATGGCAACCCAGAGCTTGGGTGGAAGTGCCTGGGATCCCCCTTCATGGTCAGCAGCTCTATCCCACTGATTTAAATTGGAGGAAAAACCCACATCTTTGGTTCCTGGGTATTTTTATTAAGCTGTGTGTGGTTTGGGCCAATATGAGTGTTTATTGACTCCTGAGAACAGTCTGACAACCATTTTCCTGAAGAATTTGGACACGTGTCCTACTTACATGCCTGAATTCCCATCGATTTCATTAGACATTATCTCCAGTTAATAGGAAAATAATGAAAATTTGGGTGCCTAAACAGGAATTTAGGCTTCTAGAGCCATCTGGGATTGGCTTAAATGTCTTAGTGAAACCCCAGTGTGTGTGTGGGAGCTCCTGGGAGTTTCTCTATTTATCAGCACCCACGTGTTTTGTAAAAGCCAAAAGCCAAGGGTTTGATGGAATGATCTGGAGGAGCTGATCCGAGTTATTCCCCCCAGAAGGAAACAGCCTCACCTTTGAGTCCCTTCCTGGGGGATATTGATCCAGTCTTAGGTGTTTTTCCACAATCACCTGAGCCCAGCTGGAGCTCAGCCTTCTCCTTAGGCTTGGCTTTGTGTTCCTGCCCATCCCTGTGCTGCATAAACCTTTGGGAGTCCCTGGGGGACTCAAAGGGCTGGAAACCAAACTAACAAAAATAAATCATCCTTGGGAATGGGTGGATGGCCAGGGTCAGGGCAGGTCCATGCCATAACCAGGGGATGGCAGAGCTGCATCCTTCAGGATGTGGTCCCACAGAAGCTGGAACTGAAGTCCAGGATGCTCCTCTTCCCTTCTTCCCAAGGAGTGCCTGTGTTGTGTGAACACACAGTGATCCAGAGGGGAATAGATCTGGTTTCCACCTTCTTTCCAGAGCTGGGTTTTGGCTGGAATCACGTCCTGGCTGAGTTTGTTCTGTGTCACATCAGCAAGGGGGGCACAGCCAGGAAATGCTCTCCTGGCTTCTCCAGCTCCCTGTCTTTCAGGAGGTGTTTTCCATCACACACAGCTCTCAGGATTTCTGGCAGCTCTTTGGTTTGATGGTCTTATTTTAGTCTCCCACTCTAAATTACTGGATTCCTCTGTTGTCTGGGATTGAGGGAGTAGGATTCAGGTATCCTGAGAGACATAAATGACACCCTGTCTGCTCCCACACAATTCCCAACCTCCCTTTGGGCTCTGGAAGCTGTTCAGCTTGGCAGCAGGGAGTTACCTTATCATGTTTATCCCTTATCTGGACCTTGAGGGGGAGGCTGAGCTGTGTCTGTTCCTGCTGCAAACCTCACTCCTCAAAGGAATGACTCTCTCCCTGTTTTCAGAGCTGTGACCTGTGGTCCCTGGGTGTCATCATTTATGTGATGCTGTGTGGGTACCCTCCCTTCTACTCCAAACACCACAGCCGGACCATCCCAAAGGACATGAGGAAAAAGATCATGACAGGAAGCTTTGAATTCCCAGAGGAGGAGTGGAGCCAGATCTCGGAGATGGCCAAAGACATCGTGCGAAAGTGAGTCAGAGGAGGGGAATGTCATGTTGCTCTTCCTTGGATTAAAAGGTTGGAAAATCCCTCAGGAGTGCGTTGTCCCAAAGGGGTTGGTTTTCCACCTGGTCTGAAGCTCGTGCAGCTGAGCAATTTCCTGCCATATTCAGCAGGAAGTCTAGTGAATATTTTTGTTTCCCTCTTTTTCCCCTCCCCAACTGTTTAGTTTTGGTGTCCCTGAAGTTCTTGGAGTGAATTGTGGGAGGGATTCAGGACAACACCCACAACTGGCTGCAGAATCCAGTGCTCTCCAGGCTTGGATCTCCTTCAGGAATCTTTAAAATCCTGTTAAAATCAGGTGGTTTAACAGGATCTGGCAGATCTATCCCTTAAACCCCTGTGCTCATCGTACACAGTCTAAAAGGAGGCAGGAGAGGAAAGGAGGAGGTTGGGATCTGTCAGACTCTGGGATGAGGGTTTGCACTGGTGTTTTGTTCTCCATGCCAGTGGGAGCTGTTTTCCATGCAGGACACATCTCTCAGCTGGGAGGCTTTCAAAGACAGGGTCTGTTTAAAAGCCAGAACGTGGCTCAGATTTGGGCTTGACCTCGCTTATTTTTTACAGAATTAGGGTAACTGGGAGAATAAAACCAACAAAAATGGGAATAAAATCAGTTTTGGAAGCAATTTTAAAGTGTCACTGGCTCCTCAAATGTGCTGTAGAATCTCCAAGGGCTTCCCATGGATGGGATCTTTAGAGCAGTGCAGGAGAAGCCACAACCTTTCACCAAACAAACTGCAGTGAAATTATGGTTTACAGCCAGGTCAGCTCTTCATTCCCACACAGCAGGAGGGTTTATTGGTTTTTACTTGCCATAAACTCACAGAATGTTGTCACATGGATTCAGTGACACTGAATTTCTCCCACTAGTGTTGTCAGGTTGCCTTTTCCAGCCAGTGAGTATGAATCTGGGTTTATGGGGCAAGAATATGGTTAGAATTAACATAAATCTGGGTAAATTTACATTTTATGGATATAGGGAGCTTTTCCTATGGGACCTGGCCTTTGGAGCTCATCTTTGGCATCCAAGCAGCTGCAAGTGTGTTGAGCTCATTTTTGACCTCAAGCTGGAGGGTTTGATAATAAGTTTGGCCTTGGAAAACCCATGGAAAAGGAATGCTTGGGTCTTGTATCACACCTGAACTGAAAACCTGCTTGGCAGCAGGTGGAATTTCTGAGCTACCTTGTGGCCCTGCTGACGTTTTGTAGAAACTCTTTCCACTTCCCTGGTGCATTAAACAATCCTGCTCTGCAGCCAGGATTTAGGATGTTGTCTGAGGAATGGGACAAGCTCCTGGAGTCATTCTGCTCCTAATTCTGGCTCTTGGGAGAACTTCTCAGCACCCTTTATTAGGCAGTTCTGCTCCTTCTGAGAGCATGAGAAACAGTCCTAGAAAATAAAGGAGTTCAGGAGAGATGGGAGTGTTTTAAAACAGAGATCTTGAGGCCACAGGAACAGACCATCCCTGTGTGCCCAAAGATGAGTAGACAAGGCAAACATCCAGCCTGGATGAGTATTGAGGTTTTGAAGGAACTTAGGAATAAAAAGAAGATGTATCATTTATTGAAGGGAGGGGTCGGTGTCTCAGGAAGTGTTTAGGGGGGTTGTTAGGGCATGTAGAAAAAAAACTAGAGAGGCTAAAGCTCAGTTTGAATTTAAATTGGCAACTTAGAGAATAATAAAAAAAGGCTTTATAAATATATTAGTAGTAAAAGGAAGGATAAGATTGGTCTTTGTTCCTTATTGGACGGGGCAGGAAACCTAGTAACTAAAGATGAGGAGAAAGCAAAGTGCTTAATGCCTTCTTTGCCTCAGTCTTTAGTGGGAAGACACCTTGTCCTCAGGCCAGTTGTCCTCAGGGGTTGGTAGGTGTCAGGGAGCATGACGGTCCTTTGGTTATCCAAGAAGAGGCAGGCAGAGAACTGTTGGGACGTTTGGACATTCCTAAATCAGTGGGACCTGATGGGATCCATGCCAGGGTGATGAGGGAGCTGGCGGATGGACTTGCAGGACTGTTCTCCATCACGTGTCAAGAGTGGTGGCTCCCTGGTGGGTTCCAGAGGACTGGAAGTCACCCAGTGTGACTCCGTGTGACAGGTTGGCCTTGGCTGGGCTCCAACTACCCAGACAGTCTCTTGCCCCTTCCCTTTACCAATAAGATGACACAAACTCGTGGGTGTTAAGACGAGGCAGTTTAATACGAGCAGAAAAAAGATTTGCGTGCGCAGGAAGCAAAGCAAAGGAGAATCTAATCTCTACTTCCCACCCCCGAGGTCAGCTCACGTCCTGAGGAGCAGGGCCCTACACATTGGTTGTCCCTTCAGCAGGCAGCCATTGGAGACAACAACCATGTCCCCACCCCTGCTGTTCTTTTATATCTGAGCTGACGTCCTCTGGTCTGGAATATCCCTGTGGTCAGTCTGGGTCACCAGACCTGCTGGTGTCCCCTCTGCCTCTCCCTCACAGCAGTCAGAACAGCGGGGTGTTATCTCCCAGCACTGCTAAGGCTGCTGGGGCTCGGGTAGACCCAGGACACACCTGTTTATAAAAAAGGTAGGGAGGAGGATCCTGGTAATTATAGGCCTGTTAGCTTCACCTCAGCACCAGGTAAGGTGATGGAACAATTTATACTAGATGCTATTATGCAGAATTTGCAGATTGGCCGGGGTATTAGACCCAGTCAATATGGGTTTACAAAGGGTAGGTCGTGTTTGACCAACCTGATTTCCTTTTGTGACCGGGTGACCCGTTTGGTAGATGCGGGGAAGGATGTTGTTTATTGNAGGGACCTGGGGGACTGGTTGACAGCCTTTGGATATGAGCCAGCAGTGAGCCTTGGTAGCCAAGAAGGCCAATGGCATCCTGGCCAGTATTAGGAACTGTATGGCAAGGAGGAGCAGGGAGGTCATCCTTCCCCTGTACTCGGCACTGGTGAGGCCACATCTTGAGTATTGTGTTCAGTTTTGGGCCCCCCAGTTTAGGGGGGATGTAGAGATACTGGAACGTGTCCAGAGGAGGGTGACGAGATTGGTAAGAGGCTTGGAGCACAAGCCCTATGAGGAAAGATTGAAGGAATTAGGGTTGTTCAGCCTGGAGAAAAGGAGACTCAGAGGTGACCTTATTGCTCTCTACAACTCCCTGAAAGGAGTTTGTAAAGGAGGTTGTGGACAGGTGGGGGTTGGTCTCTTCCACCAGGCACAACAGACAGAACTGGAGGGCTTTGTCTCAAGCTGTGCCAGGGGAGGTTCAGGTTGGATATTAGAAAAAAGTGTTTTACAGAAAGAATAATAAAGTATTAGAACAACCTGCCCGGGGAGGTGGTGGAGTCCCCAGCTCTGGGTGTGTTCAGAGAAAGACTGGACACAGGACTTGGTGCCTTCATCTAGTTGTGGTGTCAGGCTATGGGTTGGACTTGATCTTGGAGGTCCCTTCCAACCCAGTTATTCTGTGGTTCTGTTAATCTGCAAAACCTCTTTCCAGGTTTCATTTATTTCTAATAAAATTAATTCCATGGAGTTTTCAGCAAAAAGGAATAAATACCTTCTTATTTTGGGGAGCTGCTGCCTCTCAAAGTGTCCATTTCTGAGGGTTTGGCAGGGCGTGGAAAGCTAAGGAGGTGCATGGTGGAAGCAGTTAATTCAATGAAGTTTCCATGCCCAAAATCCTGGGAATGAGTGTAGCCTGTGATGGGGATGAGCTCTAGAAGTGCATTTCCAGATAGTTGCTCTGGGTTGTTTCTGTTTTTTCTGGAAGGTAATTTCCAATCTGGGAACACACAAATATTCCTGACATGCCCTTCATCACCTTTCCTTTCCCCTGAATTTAGCTGGATGAGCTCTGACTGTTAAATAAACCCTCAGGGAGGCTGGGACAGTTTGGGGGCAGTTTGAGCTCTTGGAGGAGGTTCTTTTTAGGCCTCTGTAATTCCTGGAGACTTCTAAATGCTCTGTAAACCAACCAAACCCTCTTTATGGATTATTCCTTCTTCTCCCAGGCTCCTGAAGGTCAAACCTGAGGAGAGACTGACCATTGAAGGTGTGTTGGACCATCCCTGGCTCAACTCCACGGAGGCCCTGGACAACATCCTGCCCTCTGCCCAGCTGATGATGGACAAGGTCTGCATTCCTATAAACCACACCTGTTTTGTCAGGAATGTTGTGCAGGAGCAGGGGAGCTCTTGGGTGGTTGGGGTGTTTTCTTTAGGAGAGCCTGAGATCTCTGTAAGGAAATGGAAACAGAACAAAAATGGGAGTAAAATATGAAATTTGGGCTTGTAGGAGATGCTCCAAGATTGGTGTTGGTGAGGAGAGAGCAGAGCGTGGCAAAGAGGAGTCTCTCTTCTTTCTCTGTTTTATCCCCCTGCTAGGACCCCACTGATTCAATAAATAGTCCTTGTTTCCTTCAAGCTCTGCCCCAGGAGTTCAGTCAACACTCACATCTCGAGAACATGAACATCAGGGATGATCTTTTGCCCTGTTCACCCAAGAGAGGAACGTTGGGGTACATCATCCCACAGCCAAACACTGTAGTTCTATCCATATCTTGCTTAATGCAAACCTGATTTTTGCTACACATCTCCAAAATAAACAGGATTTTGGTGCATTTCTCCCCTGCTATCCATAACTAACACTACACACAGTGTTCCTTAATTCACAAAGGAGCTGAAGTGCAACTCTCTCCTTCCCAGGCTATGGTTGCAGGGATCCAACAGGCTCATGCAGAACAACTGGCAAACATGAGGATCCAGGACCTCAAAGTCAGCCTGAAACCCCTTCACTCTGTGAACAACCCGATCCTGCGCAAGAGGAAGCTGCTGGGGTAACAGGGAGCAGCTGGGATGCTGGAAAATGCCCCTGGGAATGTCCCAGGATCAGTCCTGCAGCCACTGCCACAGTATGGTTTGATTTCCAGGAGGGGTTGGACCCTGTTCCTGTGTTAGGGAGCAGAACAGAGAAGATGGGTCACATGGAAGATGAGGCAAACCGGGAAAAAGAAATCCAAGATTTTATTTTTTTTTTTCCTGTTCCTGATATTTGTTTACTGAAAAAGTCAGATAATCTCTCTTTGTTCAAATTAGTCTGAAAAAATAGGATAATGCATTACTTGAACTAATTTAAAGGGATGTTTATTTTTCTTCCTGTTTCAAATGGCCTCATAATGAAGGCCAATAATTATAATTAATGCTCAATGTGTCTCCCTCTTTCCAGAGGGTGGACGAGTGTGTTTTACTGGTGCAATTATGCAACGAGTAACGAACTTGAGCTGTGTCCAGACTCCAATTATTTCGTCCTTGTTCTTTCACAGCACCAAGCCAAAGGATGGTGTTTACATCCATGACCCTGAGAATGGAAGTAACGACTCCAACGTGGCTCTGGAGAAGCTGAGAGATGTGATTGCCCAGTGCATTCTCCCCCAGGCTGGTAAAGGTTGCCACTTTTAAGAAAGTTACATTTCTAAACGTGCAAGACACTGAGGTTTTGGGTCAGTCTGTGTCGGTGGGGAGGGAGGAGAACAAAATTCCTGCTGCCCTGGGTGCTCTGTGGGCTGGGATTTGGGGTCCTGTGTGGTGTCAGTGTGAGCAGGGCTGGTAAAAGGACTTCCAGGAGTGTCTGCTCCAAATCCCATTTCCTGGGGTGTGTGGGGAGAGGAGGGACAACTGCACTGCTGGAGCCCTGAGTGAGGCACGAGGCCAAAGCTCCTGCTTCTCCTTGTGCTCCTGGACAGGAGAGAATGAGGATGAGAAGCTGAATGAAGTGATGCAGGAGGCCTGGAAGTACAACAGGGAGTGCAAGTTGCTGCGGGACACTCTGCAGAGCTTCAGCTGGAATGGTGAGAAGTGCTGCCCTTCCACAGGGAATGCTGAAAGCAGGGACCTTCTCACGTGGGAATCACCCCAGATCTGTGGGGTTTGTGCAGGTTTAGGCTTCACATTGTTCTGCCCTTCTGCCAAAATGGGTTTGAAATGAGGGTGAAAGTTCTGCTTCGAAGGTCGGGGTTGAGTTTTCAGAGGCACTGGGTTGTGTGGGAAGGGAACAAATGGATCGTGGTGGAAAAGAGGGATGGCTTTAAACTGCCAGGTGGGATATTGGGAAAGAATCCTTCCCTGTGAGGGTGGGGAGGCCCTGGCACAGGGTGCCCAGAGAAGCTGTGGCTGCCCCATCCCTGGAAGTGTCCAAGGCCAGGTTGGAGCAACCTGGGATAGTGGGAGGTGTCCCTGCCCATGGCAGGGGGTGACACTGGATGAGCTTTAATGTCCCTTAAACAACCCAAGCCATTCCATGGTTCCCTGATCCCTTCAGGAGCCTCCTCAGCTGCTTTGAGCTGGTTTCCTTCCAGCTGTTTATTCCCTCTCTCTGCTGGAGGCCACTGCCCCCATCCCTGTCAGCACCTTGGTTTGGGTGGGAAACTCAACTAAACCAGGAAATCACCTTGGGAATGCTCAGGGTGAGAGGAGCCACCCCCAGGGCCATCAGCCAGGCTCCCAAGGGCTTGGTTGTGCCTCTTCCCTTGCTCTGTTTTGTTAGATTGGTTTTAATTTAGGTTTTTTAGTGCCCAGTTTTCCCAAAAGAACTCATTTTGGTTCCCTTGCAGATGTTGCCCCGGGTTTCTGTGTGAAGCTTTGTTTAACTCCAGCCAGAATGTCTTTCCTTGTTGTTCCCAGCTCCAGCTGACTCCCTGTTCTTTCCCTTCCAGGCAGAGGATTCA